>CP092876.1:45175787-45372335 GCA_030710605.1 Cordylochernes scorpioides | reverse complement strand
GTAGCCGGCTTCGCCCGGGTTTTACCCTAGTGAAAGTTTACCTAACCAGTACTTGATAAAAATTATTTTTTCGAGAGCATACATCTACTCTCTACTTAAACTTTTTTTATAAAGATAAGCTGTACCCGTTCACACGTTGCTGTGTTTGTACAAAAATTTTTGTTATGTTTTGATACCTCAAACATAATTTCTTAATGATAAAATGTATACAATACATCAAAATGAAAATTAATAATGAAATTATCCCTACATATAAGTCATTTGAATATAACATATGTACAAAACATAAATATACATAGTTAATGGTAGAATAAACATGCTTCTTCATTTGTATCTCATTTATATTTATTTGAATTTTATATTTAAACGATAGACTCATTATTTATTTTGATTTGTTATCTATATACGTTTATATATCGTATATATCGTTTTGCACAATTACTTAATCTTTTTAAAATAAAGTACAATACTTAAATGAAAATATGTTTCTTATACAATCTAAAATTATGAAATAAACTTTTAAATCGGTAACCTTTATGAGTACCTTTAATTATATATATGTGATAAGGTCCTGTCGACTCTTCTGTGATAATGAGTCCAGTTGACTTATCTGTGGTGTGGGATCCTGTCGACTCTCGCTATAGCTGTGGTAACCGAGGGTCAAACCAGTAGTAACCGAGAGGGACAGTCAGGGCGTGGTGAGTTTTCCAGTACCGCTCTGCACCTTGTAGGACCTTTAACAGTTATCACAGAGTACAGGCAGTCGTGGTCGAGGCAGAGTGGAAAGCTTGGGAATGTCCACACACAAAAAACGAAGAGACACAGTTGTAGTAGGCAAGTTCCATGAACAGATAAGAGTCGAGATAAGAGCAAGGTGGAGAAAGAAGGTTTCTTACTGTTTTACATGGTCGATGAGGTGGACCTGGCTGCAACCAACAAGGGCTCACGCCGACGGTGAATTGACTGTCTAAGTTGGACTAAAACCGAGGTTTTTATATACCATTCCCGAGGAGGGGGGGGGGAGACATGTGAGAATTTGGACTTTAAACGTCTGCGGCATTCTGCACCCTTTGACCTCGATGGCAACGGGCTGCCAAATTCCTTTTTAAGGTTGATTTCTATTTCTCTCTTGATCTCTTGCTTAGCTCAGCTCTTTATTTATTACATGGTTTTATTTATTCATCCTCAGTTTGTACAAAGTACATTACATATGGTGATGTAATGACACATGTCAATCATGCGTATAATTATTTATAGATGTGTTTCTATATACAACATAACAAACTTGTTATAAGTATTATACAAAATAGGGTTGTTGGTTTAAATTACCATAGATGGGCCCCGGGAGTGAAAGGGTTTATCCGGGTTTAAACGGGTAAAGCCTCTCTAACACAGGTAAGTAATTAAAATCTATTTTAATTAATTTAAACTGTGAGGGTTAAAAAGGGCTATACCAAGATGAGTTGTTTGGATATATAAAAGTGAAATAAAAATGACATTTTTGCTTGATTAAAAAAAATGATGATTAAAATAAAATGATGACATAAACATTCACATTCTAAGAGAATATTGGCGGGCGTTGGAAAGGGTTAGTGGTTAAAGAATATGCAATTGTTAAGAGTGTACATGTAAACCAATTAATCAGATCCAGGTGCAAAGCGAGGATATAGACCTGATCGTTTTCCTAGGCAATGTTTCACTTGTGATCCTGTATAAGGTTACAGTTCTTTGTCACAATTGTAGGGTATTGGGTTGAAAAGTTGATGAAGAAAAGGTTGTTCATTAATATGGTTGAAAGGGGTGAAATGGAGCCATACGATAAGTAGAATTGTTGTAGCAACAGTAGGTGATCTGACTTGACTTAAAATCAAAGGTTGATTGTGGTCCGCTAGAGCTAAAAAATTGTGAGTTGTGAACGCTTTGTGCATGCGTCGGTGATTGTGCTCTGCTGATGATTGAAATAAACTTTTGAAACGTGTTCAAGCCAGAAGTTGGGATTTATAAATCTGGGGAACTGTGTTCAAAGAGTTTGTTGAAATTATGGAATCAAAAAAATGTCAAGCAGTACTGTCGTTTTTCTACGTTGATGTGAAGCAATGGCGGAGAAATAGATTGTAGTGTAAAGTACGCTGAAGTGGTTAGAGAAATAAATTGTTGTATGCCCGATAGTTAAGGATATTATTTGTCCTATTATAAAGGTATAAAAACAAATATAAAATGAATAAAAATATAGCAATGTGATTGTGGTTGAATAATGTTTAAGTGAACAAAATCAAATATACAATATATAAAAGTAATAATAATGAAAAATTAAAGTGATTTTTGAAAACAAATGAATGTTTTGTAATACTAAAATAATATTATGAAAATAAAGTAAAATGGATTTTTTTAAAATAATGTTGGATTAGAAACTTATGATTATATAATTGAAAGGTAAAAAATAAAAATAAAATATTTTATACAAAAAACAGAATATAATTAAAGATTATTACAATGAGTAGATGAAGGTTTAATATTTCTTCTAAAAAGAAGTAACAAATGTGGTGTGTAGGTTTTATAAATTGAAAATTGAGAAGCGCAATTTATTGCTTGGATTGGTTACTAAAATGTTGTGTATTGTGATCTCAATTTAACATGTAAAATGTTTGATATGTAGAAAAAATAGAGATTTACACAGGATTAAAATATCAAAATGTTCAATTTAAGGTAGGTCTTGTTCAAATTCAAATATCTAAATGTTTCAAAAAGTTAGGTTAAGATATCGACTGCTAATGTAGTAAAATGTGTGGTATAAAAGAATGTATAGGACACGGCCTTAATTTATTGGAGGTGAGTAAGGGGGGAGAGTGGCAATGGATTTAGTGACGCGGCATGGTCTCGAGTTGTTTAGTCTATCATTTCGGTATTTTTATGACTCTCTGTCTGGGAATTTGTGAAATTCTCGAGGAAATATAAATGGCTGATGTGAATCACATGTTACACATGGCGGTCATTCCGCGGATTAGATGACAGCTTTGTTAGTGGGGAGAGAAGCGATGGAGTTTGTTTTTGAAGGGGGAGATATGGGGGTTGTCTACAGCGCACTGGCTTAAATTCCTTCTCTTCTAGTCTGGATCTGGTGGGTTCAAAGAAATATTTATATTGCGTGAAAGAGAGTAAGTAAGTAAGTAATACAGATCCAAATGGGTTGGTGGAGAGTATGTAGATAGAATAGGTTTTTGAATTTAACGGGAAAATGTTTGGTCGCTACTTGAGGTTTGTTTTAAAATGATCGATATTAAATAAATCTGGATTTAAATGTAGGAATGTCTGGGAAGTTTGAGGCGGTATAATTCGGAATAGTTGCGTCTCGAAGATATCTGGAGTCAAATGTTTGAATTCACTGAGATATACATCTTGAGACATTCGCTGTGGGTTTTGAATAAATCGGGTTTGTGGGGGTGTAATGTACAGAATATTCTCTGTGTAATATTTTAATTTATTGACATGTATGGTGTCACTGCCTCTATTGAGAGGTTGAATGGGGCGATCTATTCGAACGACATTGGGTGAGATTATTTCAATTATTGTATATGGTCCAGTAAAATATGGTGCTAATTTACCTGTGTCGGGGTGTCTATAATTTTTGAACAAAACAAGATCATTCACTTCGTAATGTGGTGTTCTGTGCTGCTTATCAAATGTTTCTTTATATTTTTTATGCTTATTTTGGGTACGAGAGTGTGCTATCTCTTCGAGCTATATTTATTTCGAGGTATGGGTTAAGATGAGTTCTTAGATCTGGGGGAGGATAACATTGAACATTAAGTAGGTAGGTGGAAAACCTGTGATAGAATGGGGTGTATTATTATACGTCTGAGTGACGCGCTTAACTAGTTGAGTCCAGGAAGCTTTCGGATTTTCAAGATAAGCTAGTCTGTGTTTGCCTGTAATGGAGGCATTTAAGCGATCTTTTAAACCGTTTGCTTGTGGGTTATTGCTGGTGGTGAGTAGGGGTTGTATGCCATGTGTTATTATAAATTTACGGAATTTGTCTGAGGTAAAAGCGGGTGCTCTGTCAGATAACAGACGTTTTTGGAGATCCTTGTTGTAGTACAGTTTTGAGGATTTGAATGTACGTTAGGGTACTTGTTTACTGGTTAAACTCCCTTTGAGAGTGGTGAAAGCTGGTTGTCAGTTTTATGGTCTATTTGAAATATGTAGTTTTCTCGGTGTTCGTAAGTGTTGTGTTTCGACGTTGTTGCGGACTTAGTAAAAAATGTTATTCAATGATGTCAGGTTTAGATGTGAGTAAAGGTGCGACTTTCGACGTGGACACGCTTTGGGGTGAGTTGTGTCACAGGCATGAAGGTGTCTTTGTGGCCTGTTAAGTGAGAAAAATTGTTGTGATGCGCTGTGTGACACTAGTGAGTGAATTGAATGGAAAGGTGTCACGTGAAGTCTTTGTTTTTGGTACAGCATCTAACTTGCTTCAGCATGAATAACAAATTTTCCTAGTCATGGGTGGTGGTTGTGCAAAACACATCGAGATATTTTGGCTGTTAGTGGATGTGGCACGTTTAGTGGCGACGATATGGAGCTTGTGTGGCTCGAGATTGATTTGTTGCTAAGTCACGCGCTAATAGATGGTGGCCAATTGGAGAAAGTGATGGGGAGTGTGTTGTAGTTTGTTGAGTGAGATGTGTGGATGTTTAATAATTATGCATGTAAAAAGAAAGGACGAGGGAGTGAAACTGTCTTGGATTTTTAACTTGTTCTGGGGAAGGACAGTTACTCTTCTAGTTATGATTTTGAAGATATTGTATCTTTCGATTTTTACAATTTAAAAAAAATGCGTTTCAGCTATGTTTATTAAAATTTGAATATATCTTTCTAAATCGTTGATTATGGTAGTGCAAAAATTATCCTTGTAAATGGGCAATGGCGTGATAGTGACTTATAATTTGAATGGGGCGTTTACATAAAATAGTGACACATAACAATGATTTTTGTAAAGTTTTGAGTATTTGATAAAGAAATTGGTGTTTTGGTATAAAAAATAAGATATTAAAAAAACACACAAATAAGTTTAGAATTATGATTCGAGTAATTAAAAATAATGATTTTTTTCTTATGTAAAATTGAAAGTAATGAATTAAAATTCATAAATTGCTTAAAATAAAGTAAATTTTGATAAATGAGGGTGTACCAGATTTAAAATTTGAATTGAAATGATATATAAATAGTAAAAATTGATTTAAAATGATTTCAGTAAAAATAAACATTATATTTATGGAGACTTAAGTTGTGAGCATGAGGAGAGAGTTAAGTAGATTTTTTAAAAACTCACAGTTTTTATGATTGTTCAGTCAGAGACTTGGTCTTTGGTTGTTGTCCTGTTGACCTGGAAGACGTTCCATGTAGAGCTTGTAGAAGCTTGTAGCGTCTGTTTGGCGGCGGTGGCATGTCGCCTGGAAGATGGTTGCGTTGTAAGGCCGAAGGTGGAGGAACTTCTCACCGGCTTATTTTGCGAGATTTTCGGCTGTGTCGTTGGGGGGAGATTGCTTGGTCGTTTCGTTGGACTGTCGGGCTTGTTCCTCCATCTTTGCTCTTTGTCGCTTCTATCTGGACAGGCTTCCTACCTTCTTCGCTGTGGTCTCCTTCGTTGTGGTCATCCTGTCGGCTTTAATGTGATAAGGTCCTGTCGACTTATCTGTGATGATGAGATCCTGTCGACTTATTTGTGATAAGGTCCTGTCGACTCTTCTGTGATAATGAGTCCAGTAGACTTATCTGTGGTGTGGGATCCTGTCAACTCTCGCTATAGCTGTGGTAACCGAGGGTCAAACCAGTAGTAACCGAGAGGGACAGTCAGGGCGTGGAGAGTTTTCCAGTACCTCTCTGCACCTTGTAGGACCTTTAACAGTTCTCACAGAGTACAGGCAGTCGTGGTCGAGGCAGAGTGGAAAGCTTGGGAATGTCCACACACAAAAAAAACGAAGAGACACAGTTGTAGTAGGCAAGTTCCATGAACAGATAAGAATCGAGCTAAGAGCAAGATGGAGGAAAAAGGTTTCTTACTGTTTTACATGGTCAATGAGGTGGACCTGGCTGCAACCAACAAGGGCTCACGCCGACGGTGAAGTGACTGTCTAAGTTGGGTTAAAACCGAGGTTTTTATATACCATTCCCGAGGAGGGGGGGAGACATGTGAGAATTTGGACTTTGATCGTCTGCGGCATTCTGCACCCTTTGACCTCAATGGCAACGGGCTGCCAAATTCCTTTTTAAGGTTGATTTCTATTTCTCTCTCGATCTCTTGCTTAGCTCAGCTCTTAATCTATTACATGGTTTTATTTATTTATCCTCAGTTTGTACAAAGTACATTACATATGGTGATGCAATGACACATGTCAATCATGCGTATAATTATTTATAGATGTGTTTCTATATACAACATGACAATCTTGTTATAAGTATTATACAATAGGGTTGTTGGTTTAAATTACCATATATATGTATTTAATTATATAAAAGTACCTTTATATAATCGATTATCTTTATAAGAATAAAATATTTGATTCATTAAATAGAAATTTAATTTTTAGTATCGCATTTATATTTATTCGAATTTTATATTTAAACGATACTCATTATTTATTTTGATTTTTATATATCGTATATATGGTCTTGCACAATTATTTAAACTTTTTTAAATAAAGCACTGTAGAGGCGGCTGCAGGCGTGTTACAATATATTTATAATTCAAGAATTAATTACTAAATCACATTAAATTTATCTAGTAATTTTATTATCGTTTTTATACGAAAACAAGCGTGTTCTTTGTCTACAACAATAACATGAGAATTTATGATGATTATATTTTTTGAATCAAGCTGTTGTTTTTATTTTGGTATTTACAATTATTGATTTAAAATTATAAGAAAAAAATGATATGATTTGATATTATGAGAAATAAAATGATATGATTCCCCACAGTACAATACTTAAAATAAAATGTTTTTTATACAATCTAAAAAATTAGAAAATAAACTTTTAAATCGGTAATCTCAAGGAGATAGACATTATAAAGCACTAATATTTGAATTAGATTTACATAATATATTAGCCCTGAAAGACCCAAGGTCATCAGGCGTGGAGCAGACTTCCTGCCAAAACCTATGCCTATCTCCGTCGCAATGGGGGTGCTGCTTGCGAGTTAAATCTACAAATCTGTAAAAAACTCTAAGGATATTCAAGATATTCAATAAATTATGTTTCAAAAACCTTCCCGGGAATATACCTAATAATATCCCGTAATTTCACGGCGATTGGATGTATGGTTTTTGAATATATAGAGTACAAACATATAGACAGACAGACAGATAATAAATTACATATATAGATTTAAATGTGTGTCCCTGCCTTATAAAAACCCATTTATCAGAGTCAAGAATAATTCTAAAGTTATTAACCTATCCCAATCAAATCTCACCACAGATGAAATAAATATACTTACAAATGGTTTAAAACATAGAATAATAGCAAACCAGACCCTATAAAAATTATAGGTGGAGTATAAAAAGCCATAACAAAACTAATGAATCAAGACAAGATTTAGATAATATGATTAGAAACCCATTAACAAAGAATAAATCTGATTGTAAGTTCGCGTTAAATACCGAGATCAAATTCTATGAGCTACAGTATAGCGATGATCAACTTGAATGAGTTCTGTAGACTTGAATAAAGGAACTCTACGCAATTGAACAAGGAACCTCTGAGTTAATGATATTTGAATAAAAACTACATGAAATAAAATGATTAGCCTAACATGAATTAATAGCTCGATTTAACTAGACTTATGAATGAACTAAGCAAAACATAAAATATATAGACAACACAGTGTTGCCGAATCAATGAAAATATATACAGATTAAAAATAAAACAATAAAGAATTAATTAATTAAAACAAAGAATGATATAAATTAACAATAAAGAATAGAATAACATCAAAGAATAATATTTTTAACAACAATTTATACAATATTTAACAATCAATAACAAATAAGAATAAAACATACATTTTTAACCAAACATACTCCCCCCCGTTGGACAGCCAAGTCCTACAAGAATAAAATTCATTCCTTGAATGACAGAGGAGCTATCTTGGTGATGGGACGCTTGAAAACATTCTTTGAAGTTTTAAGGTCTACGACTCGCACGTGTCCGTCTGGTCCTTTATAGGTCTTGATGATTCGTGTCAGAGGCCAATGATGAGGAGGTGTGGAGTCTTGTTTCATGAGTACAAGCTGTCCAGATTGTAGATCTTGATGAGTCTTATGCCACCTTGGACGTGCTTGTAACAGATTAAGATAGTCTTTGGACCATTTTTTCCAAAAACTATTCTTTATTGATTGAATGCATTTCCAACGGGAAATGTGACTTAAATTATCCACAACTTCATCTGGTCTCGAATTCAAAATTGCTTCTATCTGAGTAAGCAACGTGTAAAATTCTTCAAAGTTAAGAATGGCCGACTTCGTTACTTTGATTAAATGACTTTCAACAGATTTAATACCTGTCTCCCAAAGTCCACCAAAATGGGCAACGGAGGGAGGAATAAAATGTCACCTAATCCCTCTTTGAGCGAAGATATTTTGAATATTTAACTCCCTGTAAAAATCCAACAATACTCTATTGGCCAATTTGAAATTTGTAGCACCATCACTGAAAAGATCTGAAGGCAAGCCGCGTCTCGAGGTAAATCTCCTAAGAGTAGCAATAAATTCTTCTGCAGTGAGATCAGAAACCACCTCAAGATGTATTGCCTTGGTGGTGAAACAAATGAATAAAACAATATATAACAATATTCAAGTGGCAATTAACCCATAATTTGAGTCACGACCTTGGATCGATGCTTAAAACAGGTAATACACTGATTCAGAACTCTCTTCACTGCAGCTTTACAAGAAATAATCCAATACTTCTAAGAAATCATAGATAATGTTGTTTGTAGACCCGAATGTAGAGATTGCTTATGATAATGCTCGATAATCAAATCTGTATAATGATGTATTTTTGGTAGGATTATTGGGTGTTTTTGATTATAGTCAAGATTTGAATGTTGAAGTCTTCCTCCAACTCTAAGAATTCCATCAGCATCAATGAAAGGATTTAGAAACCTGAGATTGCTTTTCCCCGACACAGAGCCCTTATTTCGAAGCCACCCAATATCCTGAGTAAATTATTGATTTTGAATTAATATGATGCTTTTAACCGTTGCATTATGAATTTCTGAGGCTGATAGGAATCGATTTAACGATTTATTAGTAGATTTACAATTTGAAATGAATCTCAAACAAAATTCCATTATATCAACTGTTTTCATCCAATATGAGTATTTCAGAAGTAATTCAGGCATAGGTCCCACTATAGAGTGATAGACCAAGATTGTCGACCTCTCCTCAATCAATGTTTCCGGAGAGAGTTCATCTGAGGGAGGCAAATCAATGTAAGAATTAACCGATGGGTCCTGCAACCAATGTGGTCCCTGCCACCACAACTGGTTATCAACCAGTTGTGCAGGAGTTAGTCCTCTTGTAGCCAAGTCTGAAGGGTTTTACGATCCTGGTAGATGGAACCATGAATGGGATGGAGTCTTTCTCTGAATAGCTGAAACCCTATTAGCAACAAAAGTCTTCCATCTTTTAGATTCTGATTCTATCCAATTAGGAGCAATGGTGGAGTCGCTCCATAAGAAAATTTGATCAAAATGCAAACTCAATGACTCTTTCACCGCAACAAGTAAATTTGCTAACCGCAAAGCTGAACACAGTTCTAAGCGGGGCAAAAGATAAGACCTTGATTGGAGCCACCTTTGTTTTAGATGCAATTAAAGATATATTAACCGATCCATCATGCTCACAAGATTTTACATAAATAACAGCTGCATAGGCCTTTTGCGAAGTATCACAAAATCCTTGTAATTCTAGAGTGAGAATATAATTTCGGCAAGGAATGTACCTCGGGATTGAAATTTTGTTCAATTGATTAATATCTTCCTCAATGCCTGTCCATTGCCATTGAATACACTCAGGTAATCTTTCATCCCAGTTGCATCCCTCGGCCCAGAATTTTTGCAGCATGATTTAAAAAATGATAACCAAAGGAGCCATCCAGCCCAAAGGATCGTAGATTCTCGCAATCAATGATAGAAGAGACCGTTTAGAATATTCCTGAATATCAGGGGGCTTTACTCTGATGGTAAATGAGTCTAAGCTCGGATCCCACAAAATTCCCAATAATTTAACTCACGGGAGATCCTTGAAATCAAAGTATTGATTAATGGCCTTTTGATCTTTAGGTAAGAAGTCAAGTATTTTTGGACTGTAACAAAGCAATGATCTGTCGAATCAAAACTTGTGCCTCTTCCACAGTATCTTCAACTTTATTTGTTTTAGTTTTCGCTTCTGAATTGTTCACTGATTCATTACCTTTATGTGCAGTGTCAGAATCCTTCACTCCGTCGCCCTTAGGCTCCGCTTCAGAATCTATTTCTTCGTCCTTAGGCTCAGCTTCAGAATCCTTCACTCCCTCGCCCTTAGGTTCAGCTTCAGAATCCTTCACTCCCTCGCCCTTAAGCTCCGCTTCAGAATCCTTTACTCCGTCGCCCTTAGACTCAGATTTAGAAATCATTATAACATCGCCTTCATCTGATTTTTGACCTTTAGCCCCAGCATCTGATTCTTTTACTTCATCTCCTTTATCCCCGTCTTTAGAATTCACTTTATCAGGTTTTGCTTCCGCTTCCTTTGCTTTGCCTTTAGCCTCAGCTTCCTTTACACCTACATAGCTATCAACTGCAGTTTCAGAATCCTTCACTTCAATTTTAATGGACTCTTCCGGGCTTTTCGAGAGAGACGTAGAAGTAGTCTGAAGTTTGATAATTTTCTGATGATCGGTTTCAGAATTTGGAGAGGCACTAGACGCCCGTGGTGGCATTGAAGAAGTCTTGGCCTGAGCATCCTTTCCCGCAGGAATTTGCAATGGCTTCTGTTTAATACCATCTATTAATCTATTAATGCTGACCAGCATACCATCAATTACTTTCCTGCATTATAAGTTATTTTGAATTTATCCGCAATATCCAAGCCTTTATATTTTGCTAATTTTAGAACCTGACTATCGAGATTCAACTTTAAAGTATGTAAATTTTCTTTTGTCTGATTCAATACATACAAATCACCGGTTAACAATTGAGATTCTACATCTTCTTTTAACAAATATATTTTAACCAAATACTGTTCAAAAATAACAATTTCTGCCTCCATATTAAAAGGAATACTATTACAAAATAAACAGACCGAAATTGTATGGATCCTACCTTAAGACTTTAAAAGAAGAAACTGTGTAGATGGCGGTTGGGTTTACTCAGAAGGGATAGGCTGACTTGGCCTTTGGAGGAATAATCAGGAATTGAATTCGAAATGGGCGCTCGCTTACTTCAGGTGAACTTGTCGATTCCTATGCAGATTTATAGATTTATTTTTGAATCGTAGCTTCCTAGCAGAGTTGTAGCCTCCCTGTGGAGCCGTGGATTCTCTGCAGAGTTGTAGATTTCTTCCCTTGAATATCTCCTTGTCGGGTTGTAGAGTTCCTCACACGGGGCATCAAAATGTAAGTTCGCGTTAACTACCGAGATCAAATTCTATGAGCTACGGCATAGCGATGATCAACTTGAATAAGTTCTGTAGATTTGAATAAAGGAACTCGACCTAAATTTGAACAAGGAACCTCTGAGTTAATGATCTTTGAATAAAAACTACATGAATTAAAATGATTAGCCTAACATGAATTAATGGCTCGATTTAACTAGACTAATGAATGAACTAAGCAAAACACAAAATATATAGACAACACAGTGTTGCCGAATCAATGAAAATATATACAGATTAGAAATAAAACAATAAAGAATTAATTATGTAAAACAATGAATGATATAAATTAACAATAAAGAATAGAATAACATCAAAGAATAATATTTAACAACAATATATACAATTATTAACAATTAATGACAAATAAGAATAAAACATACATTTTTAACCAAACACTAATATTCCATTCAATAGAAAAGAAGCCATCTACTCCATATCATGTTATAACTGTAATTCTAAATATGTAGGGAAAACTGGGAGAAAAGTCCATAATAGAAAAGCTGAACATAATAGAAATCTTAACAATAGAGTGACCCAAGATCTTTAATAGTTAAACATGTGGTGTGTCGATTTATTAGTCCAGCGATGGCTCAGAAAGTCTCTCAAAGTTAGCGTTTAATTGGTATTACTTATTAGCTACATTTATATAGGAAGACAAAAAGGACAACCCCCTAGAATGCACATTCTGGTCCTCTCTGGTTTCCACCGCTGTGCCGCCCTGGCGCAGCGGTCGTCATCTACTGATTTATGGCGCCGCTTGTATGTTTTTGTTGACGGCGCGGTGCGTCATCCAGCAGGCTGGAATGGAGTCTCTCAGCTCCCACAGTACTCCCCTTCCAGTGGCGAAGTCACGATTCGGTGCACAAAGTGGTTAATTACAATATATATACATCATAAATATAGGCAAATATAGGCAAGAAAAAAAAATTAAGGAGGAATATAGTCTATTGCTCCTTAAATCTCACGGGTTTCTTGATTATTCTCCCCGATCTTGTCCTAGTCAGGTCTGGTGCTGATCCTGTTCCTTGGAATTCTGTGTACTTCTCCACATCTGATGGGTCAGGATTCTGTTGGGACGATGTAGAAGGCAGCGCTCCCGACACGATCGGTCTTGTTGCAGTAGGATGTTCTGAAGTTATATTGTCCGAATCTGCCAGTAAGTAAGCAGGTCGCAATCGGTCAATCGATATGGTCACATTTCTTCCTTTCACTTTGAGTGTGAAATACTTGTTCTATCAAGGACTCGGAAGGGTCCCTCATATGGTGGTTCCAGAGGTTTCCTCACTTTATCTGTCCTGATAAATACATGTGAACATGTTTTCAGATCTTTATGGACAAATACTTTAGTCTTCGAATGATGTTTTTCATTCAAGGGTTTGAGTAATTCCATTTGCTTTTGAAGCTGTTGAACAAATTCTTCTGCATGCAGGTGATGTTTAGAATCATCAAAAATTTCACCAGGCAGTCTGATGGTTTTGCCATATACCATTTGAGACAAAGAATGGTTGTTATATTTGTTGATAGCAACACACACACACACACAGCACGCAAGCCTAGGAGAACTGTTGGCAGCGTTTCTGTCCACTTAATATTATTGTGGGCACGAATGGCAGTTTTAATGGTTCTATGAAGCATTTCAATCTTCCCGTTACACTGAGGGTGGTACGCCGTGGAATGGCGAAATTTTATACCACACAGCGTTGTTAAATCTTTGAAAAGCTGAGAAGTAAACTGCTTTCCTTGATCTGATATCACTGTATGCGGTGCTCCAAATCTAACAATCCAGTTTTCGTAGAACGCTCTCGCTACCGTTTCAGACTTCATATCTGGTAGCTGCAGTAACACATGAAAACTCCGAGGATAAGTTTATTTATTTCATAAATGATATCTCGAGCTTTCGGGTATCGTAAACCCTTCGACAGGAGTGTATAAGACGAAATGAATCACAATTTTTAGCTATTATTTATATATGGTATGTTATTTACATATTTAAAGATGTGCAAAATATTTTAATTAACATGAATATTTTATGCCTGAATTAAATTTTATATATACAAAACAAGCGAGAAATATACTATTGCTTATCTGGAATGTAGTTTTATGTATCAGGATTGTGTATTAAACTATTGTATACTTCTGGGATATCTATATGCCTTTTAATGCTCTGGTGTTTCGTGGATACTATTGTTACAAGGATTAGTCTTTTATGTTTATTATTTATGTTGGTGTAGTAGGTTTTTGGTTCAGCTAAATTAAAAGTATGGCCTGTTGTTTTAATGTGTTGAAAAATAAGTGATCTATTGTCTTTGTTTTTTATATTTCTATTGTGTTCATTAATTCTGTCCTTGACTAACCTGCCTGTTTCTCCAACGTATACACTATTGCAATGGTTACATTTAACGGAATAGATGGCCTGTCTGTTGTATATTGGTAGGTTAGGGCTATTGTTTTTGGTGTTAGGGTTTCTAACAATAGAACCAATGTTTGGGGTATTTTCACAAAAAAATTCTGATTCCGTGTTTTTTAAGTTCTCGGGCTATTTTGATGCTATTGGGGAAATATGGTATGATGCATGTTGATCTGTATGTCTGGTTATTGTTGATTGTGGAAGGGTTATAAAAATGTCTTAACATAAAATATTTTGGGTATCCTGCTATGAGAAGGTTTTGCATTATATTATGAGTTTCTATTGTTTTGAATGTTTGATTGTAACATTGGGTATGGATCCTTTTTGAGAGAGTTTTTATGGTGTTTATTTTATGGTTTAAAGGGCAATATGAGGAGTAGTGTATGTAATTGGGTTGGAAAGTGGGCTTATAATATACTGTGGTGTTGAACATCTGGTCTTGCCTGGTTATGAAAACATCTAAGAAAGGTAACGTGCCATTGGCCTCTTTTTCTAGGGTGAAATCTATTTCTTTGTGAAAGTATTTTAAATTGGTCAAAATGCTATCTATTGCTTCTGTATGGCATAAGGAGAATATATCGTCTATATACCTGCCCCATATTTGAATTTCCGCCGGAAAGTGGCTAGTAATCAGCCGGTCTATATGTTGCACTACTATTTCTGCTAAAGGGGATGATAGTGGGCTTCCCATTGGGGAGCCTTTGGTTTGTTTGTAATTGTTGTTATTGAAAATATGTTGATATGTAAACATATATCTATTAATTTAATTATTTTAGTGTATATATTGGAGGTTATATTATGGTCTGAAAGAAAGTTTTTTGTGATTTCTATGACTGATTGGTGTGGTAAGCTAGGGTAAAGGTTAACGATACCATTCTATGGTTAGGTCTATAGGGAGTGCTTAAAATTTCGCTGATGAACTTTGGTGTGGATATAACAGTTGTTTTGGGGGGATTATCTTTGAGTAAGAAGATGAGGAGATTAGCTACAAATTTAGCTAAAGGAGCTGCTGGGGATAGATAGTATGCTACTATAGGTCGTAATGGGTTACCTGGCTTGTGTAGTTTTGGGAGTCCATATATATATGCATCGGAGTTTATATTTGATAGAAAATTTTTAAGTTCATCTGCCGTGATGGTGTTATTTCTTTGAAGGCTTCTTAAATATTTTTTGTATTGATTGTAGATTGCCCTTTTGTCAGTTTGATATATTCCGTTGTTTCCAAGATTACAGTTTGGCCTCCTTTGTCTGATCGGGTTATAAGAATTTATTTTCTATTTCCTAAGTTTTTGGCTATAATTTTGTTTCTGGGGTTTATCTCTGGAAAGTTCGTGGTTTCAGTTAAAGCAGATGAGGTTATGTTTCTTATTTTGGCTATTGTTTGATGATTAAGTCCGCTGATAGCCGTCTCAATTCCTGCAATGGTTTTCAGGTGGTCAGTTTTATCGGCATATCTGTGTTTTAATCCTTTGGAAAGGTATTTTATCTCTTCTGTTGTGAGATCTGTTTTCGATAGATTGACTATATTGGTTTTCTGGGTAAATGTGCCAAGTTGTACTTTATACTTCTTTGACCAGAACTGTAGCTTTTTGTTGTGTTTTTCTTCTATTTCAGCATTTAGAATTTTAATATCTTGGGTTGTTCTTGTGATGAGTTTCAGCATGGTATCAGGGTGTACTCTTTGTGAGGTAATGCAGATCAATTATTTTAAGGTCTTCGAAATCAGCCGGATATTGGAGTAACAACCTCTTGTTCTGGATCTCAAAAGTCTAATTTGAGCTTCTTTTATGGCCTGAGTTGAAAATGGGTTCTTTACGGGATCCTTAATTCTTAGTGAGGGGGGTACGAAGCTGTTTTCTTCACATATTCTATTGAAAAAGAGGTGTTTCCTCCATTTTGCTAAAGATAAGGATTTTTTATGGATGAGGTTCATGTAGTGATTCATCTGGTAGCGGAACAACTTCCATCCAGCTGGTGTGCCTCTCGATGCAGGTCAGACAGTAGATGTTACCATTCGATGGAGGTAAAGGACCAATTAGATCGATGTGGACAACACTAAATCTTTCATCCACTTCTTGATATTTGCCTATTTCTAATTTCGTGTGTATCGACATCTTGCACTTTTGGCAGTTGACACAAGCCCATTTCCTAATGTCTTTTTTCATATTGGGCCATATAAATATTGACGTTAATTTTTCAGTTGTGGCTTTGATGCCTGGGTGTGAGAGTTCGTTGAAGTTCCTAAAAACCATTATTCTGAATTTAATACTTATACACCGCTGTGCCGCCCTGGCGCAGCGGTCGTCATCTACTGATTTATGGCGCCGCATGTATGTTTTTGTTGACGGCGTGGTGCGTCATCCAGCAGGCTGGAATGGAGTCTCTCAGTCCCCACAAACACATAAAAAACAGGCCATACATTTAACTTATCTCAACCTATAGTGTATTATGACAATATCCATAGTAAATACCAAAGACTTTGAATAGAATCTATGATAACCAAACGGCAAAAAAAGCCTAAACAGATGCATTGAAATATCAGAAACATACGAAACAATATGGACAAATACTACCCTATAGATGTATGCAGTCTTCTATATATACCACAATAATTCACGATTTTATTAAATTCAATTTCAAATCTCGAGATATCATTCAACCAGCATGCAGCATCCACCATGCACGTATATTTTCAAAAATTTGTTATTAACACACAAAGAATGTAATATATTTTTCTCTCCCTTTCAATATCATAAATATTTAAATTATGTAAATAATAATTTGTATATAAAAATAGTATTTATCATCAATTTATTAACGTGATACTCCTGTTGAAGGACTGACAAGTCCGAAAGCTTGAAAATAAAAAGTTGAACAAGAAACTTAGCCCTGGAAGCTTTATTTATTTTATAAAAACTAATTTTATACAACGAATCTATTGCAAATAATCTAAACTTTTCAATCTGTAACAAATGAATGAACAAAAGTTAAAATGAAATTCAGCGCTTTTACAAAGAATGGAAGTAAGTCGGTTAAATAAACCTAGGTGATAAAATAGAGAGGTTGCACAGCTAAAATTAGATAATTCTTCCCCATCTAAACTGTCATCCATTTTTAATTGACGTATCACCATCTGATTGGTCCCCCAAATCAAGGGACTCTCATATCTAGGCCAGATGGTACAGGGGCAGCATACATCCTAGAAGCAAATGGCCTCCCAGACCTTTCGGTCCATAAGCTGGCATGCAAAGCATGCCCTTCGCTACTATCCTGCTCATTAGCCAAGTAACGGTATCCAAACAGGGTTCGAATTAGTTACTTGGAAAAACCACCTCCCAGACAAAGCGTTTGAAATGATTTCTTTCTCGGTAGCATTCGGTCACAGGAAAATAGAGCAAACTATCTACTGTGTAAAAATGGTACCCTCCTTATCTCCCCTGTTCAAAGCCAACCGCGACAGCCTGCACAACGCTTCCCTGCTTTTCGCTATCATCTCCTCCGCTTATCCACTTATCGTCTATACCTACAACTAGGATGATCATCCTATTAACCACCGCTACCCTCTGTCCTTCTATTAGGATAGCCAGCTTATGTTCCCATCTTATCCTTCTTAGTTCTTTTGTCTCCAGATTTAAAGCTGAGTGCCTTAGTCTTAGCGACGTTGAACCCGAGGTCAGAATTCTGGGCCCAGTTCAAGAGGATTTGGAGATAAGTTTCAGCACACTTCTCAGCCTTCGCTCTTGAAGCAGCCTCAACAATGAGGAACTGGATATCGGCGTAGAGAACTAGCCTGGCTCCCTCAGGTAGATCCTCCTGGAAGAAAGTGTTGACCAGGATATTTGACAGAATAGGTTCGCAGCAGGAGCCCTGTGGGAAACCCTTGGTACAGTTTCTCTTCAGCCTCAGCTCCCTAAAGTTAAGACTATTCCGTCTATCCCTATGGAAGTCACTGACCAAGCTACACAAATTATCTGAACACCTCATATCCATCAAAATGCTCATCAATTTGTTCCATTTCATGGAGTTGAAGGCGCCATCAATGTCCAGGGCCACAAGGAGACCCAATAACCCTTCTTCAAGCTCGCCTCAACCCCCTCTAACACCTGATTCAGAGCCGTGGCCGTAGACTTAGCTTCCATAAAACAATGTTGGTAATCGGAAAGGAGCACATTAATCTTTAACCAGTGCTTCAGATGCTGAGCTAGTAGGTCATCCAGGACCTTACCTAGACACGCAAGAAAGGAAATCGGACGATAATCACTAGGTGATGTATCCCTTCTACCAGACTTTTCCAAGCAACCTTCCATGCTTCAGGAAAAGTACCAGTGTCCAGGCACCTAATGAATAACCTGGTACGAAGCGATGGGAGCATCCTTACCAGGGCTTTCACGATCGTGTTATCGATCCCGTCGGGACCAGGAGACTTCCTGTTCCCGAACTTGAAAGCTGTCCGCTTCACCTCTCTCTCAGAAAAGGGTGGATCCACTAAGCCACAAGTTGTTAGAGATATATTTTTCTCCGGCTCTTCGTTTCCTCTTAGAAATGTCTTCGGATCATTTTTCTCATGAAATCTTCGTTTATTGGTTTAATATTTTATGCCATAAACTTATATTGCTATTTTTATTTGAAAAATGTTATTTATAACCATGACGTTTCACTCTTTGCTATTGGTGCATTTCTTTATTTTATTTCTTTCATAAGCATTCTATTTTTAATGTATGCTTCTCAGCAACTGAATCATTCCCTTCATTATAAAATTTTGCTCCATCCTTATTGAAATTACTGAATTTCCCTTGTTGACTAATTTGTATACTGACAATAAATTATTCCTTAAATTTGGTAATGTAAGATATATTTGATACGAATATTTTCTTTGCCTTCACTTGTGAATGTAGTAAGTCTCATATCTCCTCTGGGTATGGCTTGAGAAGTTTTGCCTTTTTAGCTAGATTGATTTCAATTTCTTAATTTGTCCCATTTTCCATCGAGGTTAGGTTTGTCGTTAAATGTGCGGTGCATCCTGAATCTATACACAATATTTGCTTATCATTTTTCTCATCTGGTGTATCTTCGAATTATTTCACATGTTTCAGATGCTTGCTCATTAATTCCACTTTCACAGTATCCACTAGGTTATTATAATGTTCCCTACTGTAATTGTTATTTCTAAAATCAGAATTCCATTTATTTTGATATCCTTGTTTCTGATTTTCTCAAAACCAGCAATCTTTAGCTAGATGGCCTTTTTTTATAACAAATAAAACATATCTTTAACACAAAGCAATAACGCGCCATCTATATATATAAAATAAAAGGATTTAAAAGCGCGAATGTTTCCTTTATACATGAAACGAACTTCTACTGTCCTTACTGCGATGAAAAAAAAATATTGGGAGGGCTAGGCTCATCAGTGGTGAACCCTCCCAGCGGTTTCGCCAATTTAATCCACCAGACCGCTTCTCAGAGCTCTAATACTGTATTGGATCATTCTGCTTTTATATGCTACACTGAAGGATGGAATCTTAGAAATGGTTTTCAAGTAAACTATGGACATAAGCTTATAGGACAGTAGAATTACATTCAAATATTTGCTTCGAGCAATGCTCTTCAGCAAACTATAAAGACAAGGCCAGTTAGGCATACATTAACACAAAGCAATAACGCGCCATCTATATATATATAATAAAAGGATTTAAAAGCGCGAATGTTTCCTTTATACATAAAACGAACTTCTACTGTCCTTACTGCGATGAAAAAATATATTGGGAGGGCCATCAGTGGTGAACCCTCCCAGCGGTTTCGCCAATTTAATCCACCAGACCGCTTCTCAGAGCTCTAATACTGTATTGGATCATTCTGCTTTTATATGCTACACATAGATTCCATCCTTCAGTGTAGCATATAAAAGCAGAATGATCCAATACAGTATTAGAGCTCTGAGAAGCGGTCTGGTGGATTAAATTGGCGAAACCGCTGGGAGGGTTCACCACTGATGAGCCAAGCCCTCCCAATATATTTTTTCATCGCAGTAAGGACAGTAGAAGTTCGTTTTATGTATAAAGGAAACATTCGCGCTTTTAAATCCTTTTATTTTATATATATATATAGATGGCGCGTTATTGCTTTGTGTTAATTTATGCCTAACTGGCCTTGTCTTTATAGTTTGCTGAAGAGCATTGCTCGAAGCAAATATTTGAATGTAATTCTACTGTCCTATGAGCTTATGTCCATAGTTTACTTGAAAACCATTTCTATGGTCTCTAGGTGGACGCTTATTAGTTTGCCAAAGTTGGTGTTGTGGCTTTGTCACCGACCCGATGCCGCTAGTTGCGGCGACGGTCAATAGATGGCGTCAGATTCTGACGTTAATTTTGACGGGAGAGGCGACCATTGCTTCCATTATTATAAGTGTTTTCCACACAAAAAATATATGTATATAAAATTACACAAAATATTACTTAAATTTTTATTTAATTTTTCTTTGTTAATAAATTTAAATTGTTTGATAAAAAGATTACATGGTTCTGTCTTTGCTCTTTTTCCTACCCTAATATCTTCAATTCTTCCTTTTTTTTCTATGGTCTGCTTAAATGACGCGTAACGGCCGAGATAATAAGCGTGGACTTTTTATAACCCTATATTGTAACATAAATAATTAAAACCTTTTTGATGCCCAAATAAAATTATTTAATAATTTGTTTCAATCATCATTAATTTACAACTATCTTTCATATAAATTATATTTAATTCTACTTATTCGTTCAGTAATAGCTTGCTATACTGACATTATACTCTCAATTCGACATTATACTCTCAAATCAACATCGAAATTTTCTATAACTTTCCTTGAAAAAATATTATAAACCTTTTTATAATATTATATAAATATACTGAAATAAAATCTAAAAATTATATTAACATTACAAATTAATTAAATAATTCATGATAATTATTTAAATTAATACATTATAATTTGGAAAAGAATAATTAATTTAACAATTCTCAGGAAAGATAGAACCAATTTGTAAATTGATTTAAAAATTAGTTAATAAATAATTCAAAATAATTATTTAAAAGTTACTCTTACTATTTAAAAAAAAATTGCTTTGTTAATCCTAGCCCAACATGAAATTTTTACAGAGAAAAAAAAAGGCATGCATAAGAAAGATAAAATTGGATCGTGCAATTGGACGTTCCTCGGGCTATTAAAAGTTCTTCCCAGGATGTAGGATGAATCATTGTCACTGGACACTCATTCAAGCTTCAGGATAAATCAGCATAATGTGCCAGTGGTCTGCAGGATCCGGTCAAAAGGTATCCTGCACACCCAACATTTTGCCGAGAACCTTGTTTCCTCAGATTCACCCTTATAATATTGATTGTTGGGTCAGAGTCCAAAATGAACCCAACAAGACCTTCCATCTTATATATAAAAACAATTCTCCTGATAATATTGAAAAAGAAAGGAAAAGAAAATAGATTTTCAAATGAAAATTTATATGGATAGAGTGAGTAGTTTGATAAATATACATATCTAAGGGCAGTTATTGAAGTAAATTATATACACATGCCTATATGTATATTATTGTTTCTTCATTTGCACCATCTTTGGCGCATTTATTTATATAGTAATCAGTTTAATGTCATAACTTTTCCTCCAATAGATGAATATCATGGGTAAAAGGCATTATATCCACAACAATGGAAAATTTGCCGGATTCTGACGTTAATTTTGACGGAAGAGGCGACCATTGCTTCCATGGATTAATTTCCTCCCGGCAAATTTTCCATCTATTTTTTTGCCAATAGATTTGGCCCAGCCGCATTGCCAGCAAAACACCTCTTTGGTAGATTGTGAGAATTCCATTAGATCCCGTGTGGATCTCATGGAATAAAGTCCGCCCTAGACTGACGAGGGCCATTAGCCCGAAACCATGGTCTCTAGGTGGACGCTTATCAGTTTGCCAAAGTTGCTGTTGTGGCTTTGTCACCGACCCGATGCCGCTAGTTTCGGCGACGGTCAATAGATGGCGTCAGATTCTGACGTTAATTTTGACGGGAGAGGCGACCATTGCTTCCATGGATTAATTTCCTCCTGGCAAATTTTCCACTTATAATAATATAAAAATTGTATTGTAAGATAGAGTCAAATTTTATGTGTTGTTTTAATGGAAACCATAATGGCTCGACCAGGATGGAAAGAGATTGGTACCGGGCCGGGACTTGTCAAAACTAAACCCGGCGATAGTTTCGTCCCCCTGTTAGTTGACTCACCTACCAATCTCTTCGACCAATGAATATTTGGATTAAAATAAAAGAAAGAGTGGAAAAAGATTTCAAAATTTATAAATTTTTGCTTTTGTTGTGGGTGGTTGGAATTATGACACTGTGTGTATGTTAGTTTTAAATGTGTGTGTTGTATGTGTATTAGTTTGTGTGTGTTATGTGTATTTTCTAAAGATTAAGTGTGTGTATACATTCTTGTGTTTGTGACTTTTCCTCATTGTAATCCCAATTAAGGGCCTTTCTTAAAAGGAGCAATTATGTGTGATTATTTCATGTGTACTCTTAAACATTAGTATATATGTCCAATGACAAGTTCCAAGCAGTTCGAATTATAATCAACAAATATTAACAAGGTGTATATTTATAATAAAAGCTATCAATATGTCTCTTTTTTAAAATTAAATTATGAGTACATTTAAAAACCCTTGTAATTATCAAGTCTATTATAATATTACTACATTGGACGATCGAACAAAACCAAAAATAACAATGTTATCCAAATTTCCTCTCTCATCAATTACCTTTAGATCTATTTATAAATAACTATATCATTGGGTTGATTGATTAAATAATTTTATTTTTTTATTTTAATAGTCATGTCTTTTAGGATCAAATAATTTAATTTATTGAAAACCTAGAAAGTTCAATTTTTTTTTTGTTATTAAAAGAGAGAGAAAAAAAGGGGGGATATTTTAAAATGAAGCACTGAACAAAGAAAATATATCAATTGGGTTATAGACCTGAATTATAAGGTAGTATGAATAAATTAAATTAAAATATTTGTGTTTCTCTTTGGCATTAGTGTCGAAAAACTAAGACCAAAGATCGAAATACTTTAATTGATTGATAGAAGATGGTAATTAAATTGTCATATAAAATTCATATCAAAATACTTATTTCCAGGGTTAAGTATGAAATGAATTAAAACTAAAAGTGAGATTGGGAGAAAGAATAAGGAAAATAAAAAAAAATTGTTGTTGTTGTTGTGGTAGGAGGTATCTGGGAGATAGAGTGTGTGTATGCACTTATGCGCATGTGTGTTTATTGTCCATTACATTATTTGTGACTATAGAAAAATTATCAATTGGATTATAGATCTGAATTATAAGGTAGAATGGATTAATCCAATTTAAATATTTGTGTGTGACTCTTTGGCTTTAGTGCCGATAGACTAAGGCGAAAGATCGAAATATTTTAGTTGGTTGATAAATTGTTAGTACATTCATATAAAAATATTTATCTCTATGGTTAAATGTGAAATGAATTAAAACTAGAAGTGAGATTGGGAGAAAGAATAAAAAAAAATTAAAAAAAAAATTGTTGTTGTTGTTGTGGGAGGAGGTATGTGGGACAGATTGTGTGTATGTCCTTATGCGCCTGTGTGTGTATTGTCCATTATAATCTTTGTGATCAAAGAAAAAGTATCAATTGGGTTGTAGACCTGAATTATAAGGTAATATGAAAAAAGCCAATGAAAATATTTGTGTGCGACACTTTGGTTTTAGTGACTATAGACTAAGACGAAAGTTCGAAATATTTTAATTGGTTGATAAAAGATGGTAATTAAATTGTCAGAACATTCATATCAACATACTTATCTCTATGGTTAAGTATGAAATGAATAAAAACTAAAAGTGAGATTGTGAGAAAGAATAAAGAAATTAAAAAAGTGTTTATTGTTGTTGTTATGGGAGGATGCATGTGGGACATAGATTGTGAGTGACAAGGATCAAATGGTAATAAGGTTGAATTCAACTAAATAAATATTTTTGTGACTTCAGTAAATAAGGTTGTCTGAACCAATAGATGAGTGACCTATGTACTTTAGTTTTCTGTTAATTGATGATGATGTCTCAATTCACAAATTTTATAATTTTATATATATTCAATTTTTTCCTTCAATAATTGATATATTGAATTAATTAGTTAGACAAGGTATTAACAGTAAACAACCAACGTTCTTCTTAGTGTTAATTATTCAAATTATGGAAAATCAAGAAATTAAAAATATATATATTTAGTAGCGTAAATCGATTTTTTTTAAATTGCAATACTGATTAAAGAAAAGGTTTTATTTGGATTATAGATTAGCTCTATAATGTATTATGAATAAATCTAAACAAATTAAATGTGTGTGATTCTTTGACAATAGTACCGATAGTGACAAACAGGTGTAATATCGAAATACTTTACTCGGTTTAATGCCGAAGTTAATTTCAATTTCATAAAATTTTTACTAATATATTCAATTTTTTATTATAGTAAGAAAAAAAACAATAAACAATAAAATTCACTAATTATAATACTGAATTAAGAAATATGTTAGTAGTATTCTATTCAAGGTAGTGATTTCAAATTTAGTCAAATTAATTGTATAGTGTTAAAGTACATTGTGCAGATAGACATTATAGATAAAATACCTATGTTTTTAGTCTTGTGATCATTGACTGTGCCAATGTTGTTTCATATACTCTAAAATAAAAGTCAATTTTATTTTTTTAGTTGTTTGATGATTCTATAATCATTATACCAGAGAGAGAAAAATTTATTTCAATCAATTACCAAGGAATTTAGTACTACCACTTAAAACTTAATTTAATGATGAATGAAAGTAATATTCATTTAACTAACAAGGCTTTAAGTTTTATCAATAATTTAATGTTAACTTATGTTTAAAAATTAAATGAAAATTGATTCAAAGCTGATAGTGATTTTATGTAAAGATATTTACTGTAAACTTTTAATGATAGTGTGAAGAAATGTCGGGTAATAGTTTCACAAAACACGGAAGCGAAATTCGGTAGAAGAATTCGCTGTGATGATTATTTGTGGGCTGTTGCAAGGATTTAAATAAGATCACTAAATAGCAGAAAGGAGAGGGTAAAAGTCTCCTTCTAACTAACTTTATTTAATACATCTTAAGAGGACAGAGGAAAACACCCAACTGGTCGGTAGCAGACCAAGCCGTGTTCAAGTCCTCTGTTGGCGGCTGGCGCCGCCGGGGCTTGTTTGTTTACTGTCACCCAAGCCGTCCGGACGCCATTATTCCACATACTCCCACCTGTTTTTCTCTAGGCACACAGAAAAACAATAATAATCGTCCAATCGGTTGGGTATACAAACGGTTCTTCCCGATTTAGTCTGTATTTTTGCAGATTTCTTTCTTTCTGCACAGATTTCTTCTTCATTCAGATCTTTATACCTGGAAGGCCAAAATTCTTCGGAGAGTTTTAACCAGGAAGGGCCCTCCCACCATCTAGACTGTATCAATTGGGAGAGACTGCATCCTCTGGAGGGTAAATCAGCTGGATTGCATTCGCTATGAACATATCTCCAATTTCCAGGATCACTAAGTCTGCATATCTCCTTCACGCGATTCCCGACAAAGGTACCCCACTGGTCATCGCGCTTTATCTAAACTTTTTGCCATAGAATTTTAGGCTTTATTAATATTGGGTTCAGAAATCCAATAGGGTCATATATCTGAGCTAAGCAGGACAGGATACTCCTTTTGGTTATCTTGGGGGGTATGGCTACAGAAATTTCACATGACAAACAATCTTCCCTTTTATCCCAACATATACCAAGCACTTTAGATATCTCTGCTCTTTCAAATGGGTAAGTATCGGAGGCCACGTCCAGGCTATGCTCCCAACGGTTCAGCTCCACCCGAGCATTATCCATGATGAACGTTGCGGTCAATTTGAGATCTTGTAACTCTTCAAAAGAGTTCACGCTTGTGACTAAATTGTCCACATAAAAGGATTTCAGCAACCTCTGAGCTAACGGTTTATGTTCAGGTCGAACATTAGACAGGTGGTATTCGATTACTGCCCCCAAAATGAAAGGACTACAGTTAACACCGAAAACGACACGTCTATGTCTGAATACTTCTGTCTTTTCTCCAATTTGGGAATACCACAGAAAACGCAGGTAATCTCTGTCCCTTTCATTCACCTCAATCTGCAGAAACGCTTTCTTAATATCTGCCACGACTCCAAACTTGCCATTTCTAAACCTTGGCATAAGGTTGGGAATCATCTCTATGAGGTAAGGTCCTTTTTCAAGACAGTCATTTAAAGATGGGGATCTATAGACCTTGCTAGAAGCATCAAAGACAGGCCTGATAGGCGTAGTCCCACTGGAGAGTTTCACCACCGGACGATGAGGCAGGTAGAAGGCCTCAGCGTCGTGTTGTTCAGCTGGGACTTTCTCAATTATCCCATCATCCAACCAGCCTCGGAAAATATCATCATAATCCTCATAAAGATTCAAAGAGATTAATTTCTTAGTCGTCTGTTCTAATCTCTTCATAGCAATCTCCCTGTTGTCCGCGATTTTAGCTTTCTCTACAGTCCACGGGAGGGAAACAACATATCTTCCAGAAACAGAATGATGGACTGTTTTTAGAAAATGTCGACACGCCAGTGCGTCTCTCTGAACTCTCTGTTTAACCTCAATAGGATCCATAACGCCAAGGAGATCGAGATTCCACAGATTGGTTATACTGCTCTCCGAAATTGTCATCGTTGTAACATGATGAGCGAGTGAAACGTCACTACCTTGCTGACATTCTCCCATTAAAGTCCATCCAAAACGCGTCTGCGAAGCAGTCAAGCCATTTGACAACACACAAGATTTCATCATGAAAATAGATCCCAGCACATCGCATCCTAGAAGTATTTCAATTTCCATGTCATCCTTTCCAATTTCAGGAACCCAGATTCTGGGGGCTTTGAGTTCTTTCAACCATGGCCCGCGGCTCAATCTTTGTTGGTTACCACAGATTTTTTGTTGGTCAAGAAGCTTCGCTACCATATTAAAATTCTCCGATGCATGACCCAAATTGACTGGTGGACACTTTCACTAGTATGACCTCCAAACCACATGTTTAAGTGATTCCTGGCCAATGGGAGATAGTCCGAGATCCTGGGCAGTTTTAGACAAAATATAGGATCGTTGGGAACCTGTGTCAAGGAGGGCACGCACTACTTTCGCCGAAGTCGCACCTTCGACCTTAATCTTCAGAGTCTGTAGAAAAATCAGAGACGAAGCGCTAAGACCGGAGAATGAAACTCCGTTTTCAACTGTAGGAGAAACGTCACAGTCTTCCACCTGTTCCTTGTCTTCATCCGCTGACTCTCGTCCAGGAGCATTGAGAGGGCATAAAATATCAAGGTGCTTCTTCATACATCGAATACATTCAGTTATGCGCCTTCTACAATTAGAAGAGATATGACCTGGTTGGAGGCAGGAGAAACAACATTTAGCGTTTTTAATACGCTCTCTTCTTTCTTTAATGCTCATTCTGCGCGCAGCAAGACATTCTGTGTTTTTATGATCTTTATTACAAAAGATGCAATTCTGGGCACGTCCAGCAAATAGTCCAGAGGCCGAAGGTATCTTAGCAGGATGTGATTGTCTGCCCACGTTTCTATCCTGTTTCAGAGATTTAAGTCCAAACTTGGATCCAGCTAAGGCTCTGTCTTGTTCTGCTGCAGCTTCCTTTAGGAGAAACTCCATAAATAGGTCAACTCTAGTTTGAGTCGAATCATTAGCATCAATCTTGACATCATGGAGGGGGCTACTTTGCCAAGCCTTCATGAGTTCCTCTGAGAGACATGCCTCAATCATTGGAAATATAAATACAGACATCTGTCTGACCTCAATATTTAAGGATTCCAATGCTCTCAAATGAGTCACCAACTCATCATAAAATGAAGTCACCTTCAACTGTTGTTTGGAGGAGCAATCGATCATAAGGCGGATAAGGTCCCTGACATAGACTTGTTTCAACAGTTCAGGCCTTCCAAATCTTTCTGTCAAAGTTTCTATAACTTTGGGGTAATTCTCGGCAGTCAGGGGGTAACTATCAACCAGTTTACTAGCTATGGTTCCCGACGACATAGACTGCACAAGATATTGAAACTTGTCGCTGTCTTCTAAAGTGGGATCGACATGTATCTTGTTGAACTGTGCTCACCATCCCAACCAATATTTTATTTCTCCTGTAAAGTTCTTTAATTCTATCTTGGGTAGTTTTATAGTTCTATGGTGTGAGCTAGAAGCGAAGCTCACTTCACTGGTCGTGGGACTGGATGCAGGGATCCTGGGTTCAACAAGAGCGAGACATTTTTTATATATCCTCTTATATCCCTGGGTATATTACAAGGCTTCCTCATCGTCTTGCTCTAGTTCCTCTTCGCTAACGTCTGAAGTTAGCATGAAGTCTCTTATCTTGCTTTGGATCACAAGAAGCTCACTGTGAGTTTCTTCAATGATCTCTCTATTATATTCAATGTCCTCTACAGGTATCGGTGGAGCACTTGACAGAAACTCTTCTGTCGTCTTCAAGCTGCGAGTTAGTCGCTTTCTAAGTAAATTTCTATGTTTTTTAGAATTTCCATTTTTCAAAAAAACACTATAAACAGAAGGTAAAACAAAAGGTACTTATCTTGAGTCTTGACTTGTACTCCGCCGTTAATCCACTTGATCTTGCCTTGTCAGAAGCCCACCCGCGGGGACGCCACTTTGTGAAGAAATGTCGGGTAGTCGTTTCACAAAACACTGATGCGAAATTCGGTAGAAGAATTCGCAGTGATGATTCTTTGTGGGCTGTTGCAAGGATTTAAATAAGATCACTAAATAGCAGAAAGGAGAGGGTAAAAGTCTCCTTCTAACTAACTTTATTTAATACATCTTAAGAGGACAGAGGAAAACACCCAACTGGTCGGTAGCATACCAAGCCGTGTTCTAGTCCTTTGTTGGCGGCTGGCGCAGCCGGGGCTTGTTTGTTTACTGTCACCCAAGCCGTCCGGACGCCATTATTCCACAGATAAGATACTTCAATTAGAGGATATTTATAGTTAGAAATTCTTTATAGAAATAAGTGGAAGTTTTCAAGGGCAATAATTTCCATTTTCAAACTTATCATGGTTGTAATTTTTTTTCCCTCGTTTCTAAGTCTCTCTTCATATAAATATAAAACTTTTCAAAATTGAATGAATTATAAGTTTGACTTAAGATATAATAATGACATACTTTTTGGATATTGATATTCTATATATATAACGTTGCATTGTTTAAATTTTATTTATATTTTTGGCGGTTATTGGTAAGTATAAATCCTTGTTCAAATTTTATAAACTAAATTATTTTCAATAAATTAATTAATAAAAATGTGAAGTAATAAATTTTAAAATTGAAATTGTTCAAGAATTTATAGAATTTTATTTATATTATTATTCTTTATTTTTGTCTAAATAAAAATTATAACAATTAAAACGAAAAGTCTAGGATTGAAAAAAAAATATTTGTTCATATTTATTATTACGAAGGTATTTTCTGATTGATTGTATATTAAATTGTCGTATTCATTTTTTGCTGTATCTATTGTTTATAAAATCTTTGTTTAAATTATTAATGGTATTTATAAAGTTGTTTTTAGTGTTAATTATTCTATAAGTTCTAAGAAATTGTCCAAAATATATACCTCTCTGTGATAATATATACCTCTTGTGCAATTTTTGATATATTAGATGTTGATAGATTATATTTGATTATATTAAATTTAAAGTCATTTTTTATTATAAATATTAATAGTTTTGGTAGTAAGATCTATTTGAAGATCTAAAAAGTGAACTTTTTTGTTATATTTGGTAGTTTCGTTACTTTTTTAAATTTAAATATTTAGGGTAGATAGAGTTAATAGATGATTGAAAGTTGTTATTATTGAATATTATTATATCATCTACGTATCTAAATATGAACCATTTCACCTTATGTTGGTTGAAAAATTCATTTTCATAATAAAATAGTGGTAGATTGGGTAGTAAAGGACTTGAAGAGGTGCCCATAGGTACTCCTTCTTTTTGAACGTAAATCTTGTTTTTAATTTCGATATAGTTAAATTTTAAAAAAGTATCAAGGAGTTTTTTTGCTTTTGATAGGTTTATAAGTATAGTTTTATAAAAATTATGTATTACAGGTATGTTATAAATTTTATCATTGATGAACTTCAAAAGCAGTTGTGTAATTTTATTTCTAAGATCTTACAAATTTAATTTGGAGTATAGTTCTTCAAAATCAAATGTGTAAACTGATTTTAGATTGTTTATATTGTCATTGATAAAACTTATGACTCTTTTGCTTGAATCTATAAAACTATAGTTGTGTTTGTTAATATTTTTGTCATAAATTTTAAAGTTGAAGCTAATTGTAAATCAATATTCTGTATGTTAGAGTTAATACCTGAAGTTATAGTTCTAAAAGCTGTTGGTGTTTTGAGTATTTTCGGTATGATCTATATGTTAGGTATTTTTGTGTTCTTATAAGTTTTGTGTATGTTTAAAGATTTTTCTTCTTTTTCAATATCTTTTTTAACCTTATTTGTATTTAAGTTAGTTAATTTGTATTTATTAATGTTATTTATTTCTTCCATTATAATATCATGGTATAAGTTTTTACAGGTGAGTGCAAAATTGTTGGAACTTTTGTCAATTGGAGTTAAAATGATTTTGGATTTCAAGGATTTTTTCCTTTAAGTTATTAATGTCTAGTGTAGAGGGTTTAGTGTATTTAAGAGTGTGGTTGTAGTACTCTTTGATGTTCTTTGAAATTTCATTTTTCCAATTTAAAAAAAGTATATTCAGGTAGTTTGTATTTTATGCTAGTTTTGTTGATAAATAAATCTAAATCTTGAATAATTGATTTGATAGTGTTGTTGTATGTATGTTTAATAGGTGGTATGTATTTATAGCCTTTGTTTAGTAAATTTTGTGAATCTTTGTTTAAGAATGTAAAGTTACTAGATAGTGTGTGACCTTTGTGTTTATATGTATTGTCGAACGTATTACAATATAATTTGTGTTTTTTTTTTTTTATTTGTAAGTTTGCTATAAATGTGTTATAATTACATAAACTACTGCCAAAATTTTTGTTGTATTTCCATGTTGTTTGGAAAGTTAAATTTTGTATAGGAAATAGGTAATTAATTTTGTTGTTGAGTATGTTGTTAAATTTGATGTGTTCAAATAAGTTATTATTAAATTGAATAATGGCCTTTTGTGTTTTGTTTGTGTTTTGTGTAATTCTGAATTTATGTATGTCTTTAGTTCTGTCTGTTAATCTGTTTGATAAGTTGTTAATTTTAATATAGTTTATTAGGTTTAGGAATTTTTTATTGTATTGCGATTTCACTGCCACTCTGTGTTGTGACGACGATCTAAGTTCTATAGAGGTAGTCGATCACCTCTATTCTTGGTCGGCGGGGTTGAAGGTTCAAAATTAAGGTGTCGCTGCTTATAGCACTATTAAAATATTAGACGAAAACAGGAGGGAAAATTATATTTATTATAATTTAAGAAAATAAGTAAAGTATAATTTAATTAATTATATATTTAAATATTTACACTAAAAGAATCGGGGATCAGGGCAAAGTATCGTGTTCGAAAGATGTTTACAGGTTCTTCTGTTATTGTTTTCTCATTTTAGCCGCTGCATCCCCGTAGCCGCTTCCGTCGGCCTCCCATTGGCTGCTTCGAACTCCTTCTTTTCCAACATTTCACCCACCTTTGAGTTGGCGCCTCGACGACTCAAAAATGGAAAGGAAAAGTTCAGTGATCCAATCGGTTGGGTCTCTTGATGGGCCGTCCGTAACTTGACACAACATTCGGGGTTTCAATGTGATGTTGCTCTTGTTGTGAAATCTAAGGGTCCTCTTCAGTTGTTAATCGAACTTCTTGTGTGGGAGATCGCTCCGTTAGAGGGCCTCGACATCTTATCTCGGGCGTTATCTCTAAATTGTAGAGTTTTTGAATAAGTCGTATTTTATCACCTGATGAAGTTTTCACTTTCGCAACCCTCACAAGTCCGTCTTTTCCTGGATAGAGTTGGATTATTCTGGCTAACGGCCATTGTAGTCTCTTTAAACTCTCTTTTCCAATGAGCACCATGTCTCTCACCTTGAATGGTATGGTGGTTTTCAGGCGTCTCGTTTCTTGTCTCAGGAATCCAAAATATTCGATACGAAATCGTTCTCTAAGATCTTCTCGTACACGTCTGGAGACAGCTATAACTTCTTTTACGGATGGCGAAAAGAACGAGATTAGAAACCTGGTTGCCAGTAAGATTTCTAGTAGAGAAAACAAGGAGGATACCAAACCGAGTAAAGAAGAAATGACCGCCATTTAACAACTCAAAAATAATTCTAATCTGGTTATTACAAAATCTGACAAAGGATCAACCACTGTAATCATGAGCAAATCCGATTATTCTAAGAAGATTCATAACATTCTTGCAGACGATGCTATATTCAAACAGATCGACCCAGCCTCCAATTCAAAAGCCGTTGCCGTATTTAGGAGAAGACTGACAGTCTTACAGAAAGAGAAACTAATAACAGATGTCCCCACTTAAGCAGTTCACAGCCAACACAGGCCAAGTTCCATACATCTACGGCCTACCTAAACTTCACAAAGAGAACATCCCGTTGAGACCGATAATAGCCTATCATCTTTCGCCAGCTATGCCATTGTCCAGGTTCCTGACCTCATACCTAACCCCAGTGATTCGTTCAGCAAACCTCCATTCCATTAGAAGCATACCTGATTTTATCATTAATTTAAGAAATTTAAAACCAACACCGGGATGCATAATCGGTTCCTTCGATGTAGTGTCATTATTTCTTAGCCTCCCCCACCATTTAATAATAGATAATCTCAAAGACCTACTTAATCATAATTCAACAGACCCCATAAAAACTAATAGAATCATCTCTTTATTCCAACTCTGTCTCTCAATTATGAATTTTAAATTCGAAGATAAAATGTACCAACAGATTTGTGGTTCCCCCATGGGGAGCCCGTTGTCATTGATAGCCGCTGAAATAGTTATGATGGAATTAGACAAATGGATAAATAGATTTGGGGAACTTGGCATAAGGCAATGGTACCGCTACATCGACGATATTTTTTGCGAATATGAACCGGCCAAAGAACAACTCATTTTAAGTACCTTAAACAGTTACCACCCCCAGATTAAATTCACATTGGAGACAGAAACTAAAGCCGCACTACCATACCTAGATATCCTTATCCTCGGAACCGAACATAAATTCCATACTACAGTTTATTACAAAAGAGGTTTAGAGCCATCATACCTAAATTTTAATTCATTTGGTCCAATAGGTCATAAAATATCAATAGTCAAGACGCTGACCAAAATAGTTATCACGTATTGCTCTCTACCCGGTTTCAAAAGAATAGAAAAATCAAATATCATTCACAACCTGCAAAAGTCCGGATATCCACTGCAATTCATTCTGAAGAACACCTATCGCCAATTTCTTCCCAAGAATCAGACAGTTTACCGTTCTAATTTCTATTTACAATATTATCCAACCAATCAAAAACTGGCCCACGAATTGAAGAAATTCGGAATTAGATTTTTATTCAAAACTCCCCGGTCCATAGGCCAAATAATAAGAAACCCCATTACCAAATCCGGTATCATAAACGAACCTGGAAATCAGCAAAATGCCATCTACTCTGTGTCCTGCCAACAGTGCCCTGCCTCGTACACAGGAGAAACCGGACGAACAGTTGCCATCAGAATCAAAGAACATATTCGGAACATTAAAAATCACGACAATAGATCTCTAATTTATCAGCACGAGGAATCCACCGGCCATCAGTTTAACTTACAGGATGTAAAATGCTAATTTCGTAACATTTTTTCTAAATATAATAGACTTATCTTAGAATCACTAATTTCAAATAACAATAGTAGCATTAACCGAAGAATCGATATACCACAGCAGTACCGGCACACATCACGTAGATAAAACCATAGTCTTTACCGTCACGATTTATGTTTCGTTATCCATTCACTTAAGTTTTCTTTTATATTCTATATTTCACCTTTTATTTTTTATTTTAATTTGTGATTTCGAAATGAATCATGTCTCAATTATTTTCTGGCATGACGTTTTTAATAATTTCATTTCCGTTATATGTAAATGATTTTTATTATATTATATATAAATTCTCAGAGATAATTTCAGTTTTATATATGTAAAAAAACACCTACCACACCTCTATATATACTGTTGTAATTTGCGAAATTACTTGGCCTGATGATGAGCTAACGCTTGAAAGCTAGCCGTTTTATATTTTATATTAAAGAAACTTTTTGCAATTAATTTGATCGATGTATACCTTTTTTAATCGTCATTGCAATTATTCCTCAATCTAAATTCCAATATATGCTGGAAAATGACATTATTCGTCCATCCAAATCTCAATGGGCAAGCCCATTACACATGACGTTAAAGAAAGATGGTACGTACCGCTCATGTGGTGACTATCGTAGATTGAATAATATAACCATTCCTGACCGGTACCCCATTCCTAGATTAGAAGATTTTCATCATATATTGAGAGGAAAAAAACTATTTTCCAGAATTGACCTTTTTAAAGCATATTACCAAATCCCAATAGCCGAAGAAGACAAGGAGAAAACAGCTCTAATAACACCATTTGGATTGTTCGAATTCAACGTAATGAGTTTTGGACTCAGAAACGCCCCTGCGACTTTCCAAAGATTTATCAATGAGGTACTATCTGGCCTAGACTTTGTCTTCCCATACATTGATGACATCCTAATAGCTTCCACAAACAAGGAAAAGCATGAAACTCACTAGGACATGATCTTTGAAAGTCGGAGCAGTCGGAGCAGTCCTTCAACAATATGAGGAGAATGGATGGAAACCCATAGCATTTTACTCCAAGAAATTAAATGATACCCAGAAGTCCTATAGCACATATGACCGTGAACTATTGGCAATCTACCTTTCTGTTAAAAACTTCAAACACATGCTGGAAGGAAGAGACTTCAAAATTTACACTGATCATAAACCTTTAAAGTATGCCTTCCTTCAAAGAAATGAAAAAGCATCACCAAGACAACTTAGGCATCTACAATATATATCTCAATTCACTACAAATATTGAACATATTGATGGAAAAAGCAATATTGTAGCAGATACATTATCAAGGATAGAAGAAGTGTCAATGATTGATAGACTTAAAGCAGCTTACCTTCCTTCAGCGGATTGCAACACAGACACTGTTAAGTCAACTCCTTTCCTTCCCAACGACGCCGGAACATCCCGTTTCGGAAGAACAATTCGGCGCCCTGTACGATTTATGGATTGTGTAGCGTAACGAAAGTTACTGAAGAGGAAGTGATATAGCGGCTACTAAATATTAACTTTCATATTTTCATTATAAGTTTTAATTTGTTTAATAAATATTTAATTCAAATATTAAATTTAAATATTCATCTTATAAATATATAATGCTCATAAAATATACCTTATTAAAATTATATAAATTAACTTTAATATTTCATTATTTGTTGTCATAATAAAAAAATATATATATAATAAAATAATTATATATTATTCTAAATATAAATCATAAATCATGTAAAATGTAAATATTTATATATAATATATCAAACACATATATTTTAAAGTTGTATAATATTAAAATGTTATTTGACCACGACAGACATAAACAAAAGAACGTCAACATGTATACAACAATTTAACCCCTTCTGATAATTTGTATTAGATAAATGTAATTAAAAGTTGATTTTACGAAAAATAATTTGTTGTTGGACTCCGTTTGGAATTACAAACCACACAGCAACCTTTTTGAAATAGGTTTTTGAAACATGGAAATTATAATACTTCAAATAAATATAAATAGAGTGAACACAAATAAAACATACCAAATATTTCGAATTAGAGCAGTTATTTTAAACGGCGAATTAGATCAGTTATATCTAAAAATGAAAATATATAAATAAATAAAACATACCAAATATTTCAAAAGCAGTTATTTTAAATGGCGAATTAGATCAGTTATATCTAAAAATGGAAAATATAAATAAATAAAACCTACCAAATATTTCAAATTAGAGCAGTTATTATATAAATATTTATATTATATGTGTTATTAAGCGAACTATTATTAGTTATTTTAAACGGCGAAATATATCAGTTATATCTAAAAATGGAAAATATAAATAAATAAAACCTACCAAATATTTCAAATTAGAGCAGTTATTATATAAATATTTATATTATATGTGTTATCAAGTGAACTATTATTAATAAAATATTGAGAAGATTTAGATTTTAAACGTATTTATAACCTTTTAGTACTTGATAGAGGGCGCTGTTCGTGAGCTAAGTAGAATAATTTGAATATATAGTTTTAATAATTGATTTATATATTTTTTTAAAATAGCCTATCGTCTTCCCCGTTATTTTTTACCTATGTATGAAAATTTTGGTTTGAATTAGTGAACCACTGCGAATTTGTATACCGGACATACAAACAAACACACAAACATTCATTTTTATATATATAGATATTGAAAAATAAAAGTAAAAACCTATAAAAGTTATCGTTGGATAACTTTATTCTTACAACAACGAGTTCCATCAACTCTATTATTTTTTTTTTACAATTTTGAACCCTAAATGTATGATTTTGAAGTTTACGTATTATAGAGACTATATAAATATTTTAGTTTATATATATATATATATCGTATATTTTAAACTGTATAATAATGACACTTTCTATTTGCTACCACCCCCATATTTTGTATATATGCTATATCTTTATTAATATAACCTGTACACCCTTTTTGTATATAAACTAAAATTGGTGACGTCAAAATAAAGATCCAAAGAGTGAGCGGTCAGCTGGTGGCAGCAGGGACAGAGGGGTGGAAAAAGGCAACAAACAGGACAAGTTTTGGCAGGGGTCGGCAGATGTTCTAGGGGGTGTTTCTCAGCAGTTCGCTTCAGCCTGTCTGATTCACACACTCTCCCTCCATGTCTCGGTCATAAACATCAAAGTTGGTGTCATGGCCTCTACCTCTGTCCCGTGGGCTGTCCCCGATCCCTCTTTGTGCTAACATCTAGCCAGCCTCTGCTTCTTGTTGTCCGCGTGTGGGAAGATTATCAACACTCGCCTCACGTACACGACTGCCAGTTCATCCATACGTAGGCACATTGCAACAATATTACAGAAAGTCGACAGGATGACTGAGGACAACAACATGCGGAGGACGATGGAGGTGTCGGAGGACGACGAATACTTCGTGGATGCCTCTGCCTACATGCAACCCCGCCTCGACGACCTGGTATGCCGCCTCACAGACGCTATACGAGGACTAGCCGCGCCTCGTGCTGGGGAGAACCTCATCGCCCCCTTCGACGGCTCCTACGCCGCAAACACCTTCTTCCAACAACTAGAGCAGGCATCCGAGGCGCCGAGCGACGACCCCACTCGGCATGTAAGGCTCCGAGCACTGCTAAAAGGTGAGCCCCTTTCCCTCTACAATGAGTTGAGTCTGGCTTCTCGGCCATATGATCAGGCAAAACAAATCCTCATTGACCTATACCCCGGAACATCTGAGGTGACATTCACCAACTTCATAACATATAGGCTCAATAGTCAAACGGCCCCAAGTGACTACTACCGCCAAAAGGTAGCGATGGGGCTACAACTGGGCCTAACCAACCCCATCATAGTGGAGGCATTAACCGAGGGCCTCCAGGCAAATGACCAACGCCTCATGAAGGCCGTAGCACCCCAGACATTGACCGACTGGTACGCTACCATAAATAGAGTAAAGGGCACGAGCTCACTCCCTATCCTGTCAGAGCAACCCCAACGTACCACCAACTTCAGTGTTGCACCACATGATGCCAGAAAACCACCCTCACAATGCAGACATTGCCGTGGTGATCACTGGAACCATGAGTGTCCCATGGTGAACAGGCGGCTCTCCAGACCACAGGCCTACCATGGCCAGAATAGCTCGCAGAACTTTCGGCCAGAACAAAGTGGTGCCCACCACTATCCCGTGCCAAGTTCATCCCACACCACACAAGGCAGCGGAACCTTTCGTCCCTGAACCACATAATATCATATGCAATGCACATATTTTAGACGCCCTACGTTGTCCATTCCTCTTAGACACAGGAGCATACATTAATATAATTAATTGGAATATTTTCAATCACCTAAGTATAAATTTACCCAATCTTTTAAAATTATACCCATGTGATATGCTAATCAATTCTATATCTAATCATGTGCATACAAAAGGGTATACCCATTTAACCATTACTATAGGAAAAATAACCAAATTAGTCAAATTCAACGTAATAAATAATTAATTACCTTTTGGTATCTTATCTTTAAATTCAATTAGTAAGTTTTGTTTAACGTTAAACTTTTATAATCAGTCTATCTACCAATGTGATGCTCCTTTGTCTAACAGATGGTACCATATAACCTATGTGACCCCATGTGATGATGGAGAAGGTGACCTCAGTCCTCCCAACATTGGCCATGACATGACTAACTCACATTCCCCATCATTGCAAGAGGAAAATGTCCATCCCATACCATGTCCCACTACCTTGTCTAAGACCTTTACCCATTATGACAAAAATGCGGCCAGCCAAACTTTATTTCATGCCCCCCATTCATATTCATTATCATCATCATGTTCTTCCGAACATCAATGTAAAATGTTTAATGAAAATTGTAATTTATGTTTTAGAAGTGATATTCCCTTAGCTTTTATAGATATTGTTAAAATGTATTCGAATATTTTTTCCACTAACAAATATGATATTCCAAAATTGAAAATTCCCCCCATTAATATTAGGACAATTTCAGATAAGATAATCACACTCAGGCCTTATCGCACATCTCTTTCAGACCAGCGTGAAATACAGGAACAAATAGATAAAATGTTAGAGTATAATATTATAGAGCCTTCTGTCTCCCCCTATTCCTCCCCCGTTACTTTAGTCACCAAAAAGGATAATACAAAGCGCTTCTGTGTAGACTACCGCCGCCTTAACGAAATTATTTCCCCAGATATTCACCCTCTTCCGCTCATAGACAATATATTAGATAAATTAGCGAACGCTAAAATTTATTCCCGCGCAGATTTTTCATCAGCATACTGGTCAATTGAAATAAGTCCCCCTGATAGAAATTTATTATCTTTCGTCACGTTAGAGGGTCAGTACAACTTCCGTAGTTTTCCCTACGGGATTAAAATAGGACCACAGGGGTATGAACGAGCTGTCAGTCAGATATTACAGAGAAATAAGTTGAATTTGATAGCGCATTACTTCAATAATTTCATTATTTTCTCAAATTCCATAGAGGAACATATAAGTCACTCACAACAGTTTTTTGATATGTGTAATAGGGAAAATTTTAGATTAAACTATAACAAATGTGACTTTTTTAGGACTGCCATATAATTTTTAGGTTATACAATATCGTCTGGTACTTGCACCCCACTAGTTAAAAATTTAGAAGTAATTAACGCAATTAAAGTCCCTACTAAGGTCAAATCCCTCCAATCATTCCTAGGCGCCATTAATGTGTATAATAAGTTTATTAAAGATCACGCCCGTGTTAGGAGCCCTCTCAATAATCTTCTTAAAAAAGATACCCCATGACTCTGGGACGCACATTGTCAAAGTTCTTTTGACACTCTAAAGAAGTGTTTGACCTCAAAACCGATTCTACACCTCTTCAAGGAAGGGTTGTCATGTCAGCTATTCTGTGATGCCTCACTTCAAGGGATAGCTGGCATCCTGAAACAAAAGCACCCAGACGGCACCCTACATCCTGTGCAATATTATAGCAGAGCACTCAGACCACACGAGAAGAATTATAGCATCACGGAATTGGAGTGCCTTGCTGTAATTGATAGTGTGGAAAAATTCCTCATCTATCTCGCGGGCGTAAGGTTCACCATTTTCACAGATCATCATGCACTCCAGTGGCTGAAAACCATAAAAAATCCCACAGGTAGACTCTTTAGGTGGAGCTTAAAAATGTCCGTTTACGAATACGATATAAAATATATAAAGGGAAAAACGCAGTACGAGGCGGACCTACTGTCCCGCAATCCTATATGTGGATTCCTCACGTCCAGCCAAATAATGGAAAAACAGCCCCTACAACCCCCATCTTCGCTTATTATAACGAATACAGACGGCCTCCATACAATTAAGCGTAAAGGTATTGTTAAGATCATAGTTCCCCCTCCTTTACAACAAACATTAATCAATGAAATACATTTGGAATATAACCCTCCCGGTGTATCCCAAATGATTAGGCTCATCTCCACCCAGTATACCTGGTGTGGGATGACAAAATCAATAGTCAAGTATAACAGATCCTGTCCCACATGTCAACTTATAAAAAAAACCAAAAGGTCCCCTGTATGGTAGACTAGAGCATCCCCCTATATCCTTACAACCATTTGACATGTTATCCATAGATACTATTTCAGGTTTTTCAAAGTACGGTAATAAGAAATCATATCTACATGTAATAGTAGACCACTTAAGTCGTTACAAATGGACTTTCCCCAGTAAGTCAACTAGTATAATTACATATATTCAATGCCTCAAAAAGGTATCACACTGTGGTCGTCCAAAACGCCTGCTCTCAGACCGAGCACCTGCATTTACTTCCCCGAAGTTCAGAAGGTTTTTAATAAAACACGGGATACAGCCTCTTCTAACCACCGCGAATAATCCTCAGGCTAACGGTCTATGTGAACGTCTCAACGCGACACTCACCGGGAAGCTGAGATTGTTGCACCTAGAGAATCCCAGAACCTCCTGGACTAAGTTAATTAGGATAGTAACTCAAAAATATAACGACACCCCCCATACGATAACCGGATCCCCCCCTATATTTTATTGTTTAATATAATCCCATCAGACTTAAATAATCATATAAACCCATACCCTAATATAGTAGAAAGTAGGAGGTTAGCAGTACAACGTACAAATGATAGGCACGCTAAAGAAAAATTTAAGTATGATAATAAACATAAGACCCCGCAATTCGCATAGGGGATTTAGTATTTGTAAAGATAGCGGCAGATAGCGGCAAGTTATTACCCTACTTTACAGGCCCTTATAAGATAATTGAAATAATTTCAGATAATGTTGTACGCAAAAATAGGTCCAATAAATTGTACGTAGTGGTAGCGATACTGTACATGTAAATAAGTTAAAGTATTATAATGAAGAAGTCCTCTATATTTCGCCACCTAAACTAGAGCCCATAGATAGAGTTAGGAGAATAGCTCCTTTCAAACATCTAAGTCCTGACCTGTTTATTCCAACAGATAAATGTATAACTCCCCGAAACTCAGAACCGTTCAATCATTTGTCCCCCGATTTATTTTTATAAAGAGCCAATTCACAAAACTTCCAAGAACTGTAAAATCCCCAATGACCCATCCAGCTGTAGTTAGCGCGGCCAGGAATAACCGTTCCTCATCCAGGAAGTTGACACGCCATCTTCTAGTCACATGCCATCACACAGTGGTCAACCTAACTATTTAATAAACCTTTTCTTTCCTTTTTAGAAATATCCTAGTGGGACATTGTAAATATGTTTACTCTTTTTGTGGGATGAATATTTTCAAAACATTTTAAAACATTTTTTCTCTCATGTATTATTTTTTTTTATCATTTCAAAATCAATCTTTTGATTATATATTTTTTCTATTGCTTTTTCTAATTTTATCGTTGACGTATCCTAACCTACCCTGCCCATACATTCTCATGCATTACCCCAAGGCCTTCCTGTTCGCCAAACATTTTTTTTCTTTGATTAATCCAACTGAGAAATCCTTCCTCGCTATATCATTCCCAATAGTGAGTTCAGGATACCCAGCTAGATTATTTTTCTGATCACCCGGCTCATTATTCTCATCATTACCACTCATCTTTTTTTTTCTTCTTTTTTATTATTATCATTCAAGTCTGGTGAAATCATCATTGGCAACAGAATAACCCTTGCAGCTACCTTCCCTTTCTTCATTCCCCAATCTCATATATTCCCCTCAAGAGATTCTTGCTCGCCAGAATTTTCTTTTTTTTTTTGTTAATCCAACTGGAAACATCCTTCCTTGCTATATCGTTCCCAATAGTGAGCTCAGAAAACCCAGCTAGATTCTTTTTCTTTCTTTCTTTTTTTTCTACACGGTTCATCATTTTCATCATTTTATCATTTTTATCTTTTTTTTTCATCATACAAGCCGGGTACCATCATTATTGGCAGCAGTATATCTCTTGGGTTTACCTTTCCTTTCCACATTCTTCAACCTACATTCCTCTCCCTGCTAGTCTGAACTGATGATGCAAACGAAACATCAGGAACGTTCTGTTAATGAAAAACAGTACCTCACTAACACAAGTTCGTACTGCACTGCAGAACTCATTAAGCTATTTCTTTGCAGGAACATACTCAGACATCCCATATACCCTCATTAACCCTCTGCGTCAACTTATATTCTTAGTTCAAATTAATAGTTTTATGCTTTTCTTTTAGTTATTTTTTCATTCAATGGGTTTTCATTTTTTTTCAATAAGTAAATTACTTTTACGGCATTTCTAATTTTATCTTGCATATTTTCTCAATTTTATCATTTATTCTTATGTATTTTTTCTTTCATCATATTCTATATCTTATTGAGACGTCATCATTATATTATTGTCCTTTTTATTATCCTATACTTATAATAATTTTAACTAATTTGTGCCCAAATCATTTCTTTTGATTTTATAATAGGTTTGTTAGGTCATCATTTCATTTCCCCCAAACAAACCTTCATCACCGGGGGCACATTCTATCGTATATTTTAAACTGTATAATTTTGACACTTTCTATTTGCTACCACCCCCATATTTTGTATATATGCTATATCTTTATTAATATAACCTGTACACCCTTTTTGTATATAAACTAAAATTGGTGACGTCAAAATAAAGATCCAAAGAGTGAGCGGTCAGCTGGTGGCAGCAGGGACAGAGGGGTGGAAAAAGGCAACGCCCAGCCCATGTGGGGTCCCGAGGGACATTCTTGTAGAGACCCCCCAAAACAGGACAAGTTTTGGCAGGGGGTCGGCAGATGTTCTAGGGGGTGTTTCTCAGCAGTTCGCTTCAGCCTGTCTGTCTCGCACACTCTCCCTCCATGGCTCGGTGATAAACATCAAAGTTGGTGTCATGGCCTCTAGCTCTGTCCCGTGGGCTGTCCCCGATCCCCCTTTGTGCTAACATCTAGCCCTGCCTCTGCTTCTTGTTGTCCGCGTGTGGGAAGATCATCAACACTCGCCTCACGCATACGACTGCCAGTTCATCCATACGTAGGCACATTGCAACAATATTACATATATATATATATATATATATATATATATATATATATTGTATTATGTTATAGAGAAAGCTCATATGAACAAATTATAAAAAGGTTTTATAATATTTTTTCAAGGAAAGTTATAGAAAATTTCGATATTGATTTGAGAGTATAATGTCGAATTGAGAGTATAATGTCAGTATAGCAAGCTATTACTGAACGAATAAGTAGAATTAAATATAATTTATATGAAAGATAGTTGTAAATAAACACACATATAAAAACTAACAAACACACAGTGTCATAATTCCAACCACCCACAACAAAAGCAAAAATTTATAAATTTTAAAATCTTTCCCACTCTTTCTTTTATTTTAATTCAAATATTCATTGGTCGAAGAGATTGGTAGGTGAGTCAACTAACAGGGACGAAACTCCCGCTGGGTTTAGTTTTGACAAGTCCCGGCCCGGTACCAATCTCTTTCCATCCTGGTCGAACCATTATGGTTTCCATTAAAACAACACATAAAATCTGACTCCATCCTACAATAAAATTTTTATATTATTAAAAGTGTTTTCCACACAAAAAAAATATATAAAATTACACAAAATATTACTTTTAAAAAATATTTTTTTTCTTAATAAATTTAAATTGTTTGATAAAAATATTAAATGGTTCTGTCTTTTCTCTTTTTCCTACCCTAATATTTTCAATACTTCCTTTTTTTTCAATGTTATGCTTAAATGACGCGTAACGGCCGGGGTAATAAGCGTAAACTTGTTATTACCCTATATTGTTACATAAATAATTAAAACCTTTTTGATACCCAAATAATAATATTTTTACCTAGGTATTTTTTTTGCCTTATTTTTGGACCTATCACAGAGGGTGATCTGATTCATTTTTATGATTTATGATAAGATTTATTTTTTTGTTATGACATGGTCACCCGGGGAGAGGATAGAGGGTCAGTTTGAAAGCAGCCACCAGGGGGAGCGGGGCGAGAAAAACCGGGGGCCTTGGCCATGGCCTCCCCGCAAGGGGAGGAACTGGGAAATGTAAGTGAATTTGTTTCTTTAATCTTTAATAAGGGTTTATATGTTCAATTTTTTTAATAGATTAGTTTTTAAGACAATATACCTAGGCCAACATCACTTCTTTATATATATATATTATATAAAAATGTAATAGAGATTTTCTGTTTGAATTTAGATCATGTTGAGGATTATGCTATGGAGTTATTTGCTGGTCCTTTTTGGTACTAACTGGTATTGGAGATGCAGTCGTGGTTATAATCTTGAAAGTATAATAACAAAAATAGTTTTGATCAGAGATTGTTTTAATTGAGCTAAAGTAATTTATAAGAACATAATTTGATTAAAGTACTGCCTGGCTTAAGGCGTAAAAATTAAAAAAAATGAAAAGCTTATTTACATAATGTACAAATGTTTTGAGCCGACCAACGTGAACAACAACAATGAATTTTTATAGGGGAAGAGTGACCTCTGGCGGTCGATTTAGCAGAATATTTGAATCTATGGATATATGATTTAAAATAAAATAATATTTTTATATAACATATATATATATATATGATACATTTTGAATGATAGAATGTAAATTTTATTTTGTTTTTTTTTTCTAAAGATTTAACTAAATGGTGTATGTACATTTTGTTTTGTTTAAAAAGATTTGAGGAAAATAAAGAGATGATTATTGAAGTGGAGACGGCCACAAACGACTGCTAATTCTTTTCACACATCTAGAATAGAATTATATCAGCTAGTCGACAGGATCGCTGCCTACGGGAATAAATTCGAAATGACATCGAAGAAAGACTTGAAAACTTTACCGAAAGAAGAGGTTGTTACCGGAGCGAGAGTAGACAGTTCAATTAAAGAAATCTTGCCGATTTTCAACCCGGATACAGGCCTTACGTATCAAGAATGGCGAAATCTTTTTGAAAGAACAGTCAAACTTCAAAATATTTCAGAAAATGATGCTCTAACGATGATTCCAAGCATCTTTAAGGGAAAAGCGTTAGAGATATACGCCTCGATGTGCCAGGACGTGTTCACGTTGGATGAACTTCACCAAGCTATGAATACATTTTTCCCGGTATCGACAAGTGGATTGATGAGGCAGTTTTGGACTGAAAAGAAGCTACCATCGCAACCCCTTATGGACTACTACTTTAATAAACTGAAGTTGGCAAAAATATTGAATATAAGTTCGGAGCAGACCCTGGAAGCGCTTTCTTCGAATGTAAACGCAAAGCTGAGACCATTTTTGATCGCTGCCAATCCGGCTAATCTGGACCTGTGGATTAAGATTGCATCCTCCCTGGAAGAAGGATTTCGACAGGAAGAGACATCTTCACCCTTTAATGGCCCCAGATATCGACGGGACTTTCAAAATGTCGACTCAAGGAATGCAACGCCTTCACAGGATTCTCTTCCTTCAGGTGCCCGCCCCGGCAGAGAGGTTGGCGACCGACAAGAAACCCGGCGAAAGCAGTTTTACCAAGACTTTCGAGGTAATGTAGGGCAACATTGATGGTGCCCAGGAGTGATGAGTGACGTTGGGGTAGATTCATTGCTCTTGGGAACCTATTTAGTACTCTTTGATTCCGGCAGTGACATTAATATTATTTCAGTACACCTATTACCTGAATGCCTTTTAGATAAGATAAATAACTCTAGCCAACAACACACAAACACACCTAATATAATTAGCACTGTATCTAACCGTATTGGAATATTTGGACACATTTGTTTAACGATCAGAATTGGAGATATAACTAACAATATGTTATTCTATATTATTGATAATTCAAATTTGAATTTTCTGATAGTATCCACTAAGTACCTGAAATATTTTAACCTAAAGATTGATTTTGATGAGAATGTTATTATGCAAAATAATGTGTTTTTATCCAAATTTCAATATACATTTTCTAAAGATGAACTCAATGCTTTGCAATATTGTGATATCTCAAAAAAATATTTTGGTGTTTCTAATAATGTTAAATATTGTAAAAAACATAATTATTGTTTAAAACTTTCAGGAAAATGCAATCACATAAAAAAGTTACCTCTTTTAGATAAAACTATTGATCAATATAACATAAATGTCCCCTCTTGTTTTAAATCTAAACTCGTTTACCAACCAAACTATTGATCAATATAACATAAATGTCCCCTCTTGTTTTAAATCTAAACTCGTTTACCAACCAAACTTTCGACCCTTACCCTTGCCAAATCTAGAAGACAGCTATCTAAATAATGATGACAAACTTAAGAATAATTTCTACATTTTATTAAATCGCTATAATGATATTTTTGGTGAAAACAAGTATAATATTAGACCATTAAAAGTAGATCCCCCCAGGTTAAGACTCGAAGATAAAACTCCTGTTTGTCTCAGACCTTATCGACATAATCCCAGGGACACCGAAATAATTAAGGAACAAATTAGGCAATTATTAAAATATGGGATTATTAGGCATGCTTCTTCTCCATATAGTTCGCCAGTAACTTTAGCACATAAAAAGGGAGAAAATGATAAATCTAGACTATGTATCGACTTTAGGAAATTGAATTCAAAATTGATAGGAGATAGTTTCCCAATTCCTTTAGTTGAAAATATCATCCAAAAGGTGCAAGGCTCAAAAGTATTCTCGTGCCTTGATATTCTAAGTGCATACTGGACTATTGGTTTACATGAAAAAGATCAACCTATTACTTGCTTTACCACCACAGAAGGCTCTTACCAATGGTGCAGATTACCATTTGGATTGCGGACAGCTCCTGCTATTTTTAACAGGATCCTCACTTCCATATTGCAGAAATATGAACTTAAAAATATAATATCTTACTTTGACGATATATATTGGTTTTCTCAAAAGATACCGAATCCCATTTAGAACACCTTGGGGAAATATTTGCAATCCTACAAGAGGAAGGTATCCAACTTAGGAAAGACAAATGTTTGTTTTTTATGCAAAAGATAAATTATTTGGGTTACGAAATTTTTGGAGATCAAATCTCTCCTTCAAGTACTAATGTTGGTATAATTAAATCTTTGCCCCCTCCTCGTGATGTTAGATGCTTAAGGTCATTTTTGGGCAGCGTTACGCATTATGCAAAATTTATAGATAATTTTAATAAGTTGAGAGCGCCTTTAAATGATCTATTGAAAAAAAGATGTAAAATTCACGTGGAGTGAAGAGTGTCAGAGGAGTTTTGAAGCCCTTAAAGAAGCATTAGTTTCGAAACCAATACTCCAAATTTATAATCCATTGTTAGCTACACATATCTTTTGCGACGCTAGTATTGCAGGTTTAGGAGGCGTACATAAACAGGAGTATCCTGATGGCACCTTAAGACCCATAGCGTTTTATAGTAGGGCTTTAAGGGGAGCAGAATCCAAGTATACAATAACAGAACTTGAATTATTGGCGATAATAGAAACATGTAAAAGATATCATCCCTATATTTCAGGTCAACATGTAATAGTTCATACCGACCATAAGGCATTAATTTGGTTAAATAATTTCAAACATACTAACGGTAGATTATTCCGATGGGCGCTAAAATTATCAGAATATGATTTGGAATTTAAATATAATAAGGGATGTGAGAATCATGAAGCCGACATGTTGTCTCGACTGCCATATACCTGCTTCTTAACTGTTCAAAATATAGAACAAGAACAAAAATCATTACTTAAGCCTTCATCTAAACTATATTTCATTAAAAACGGTATTACTTATATTAGGCTAAAAAATAGAGATAGGATTATAGTACCACCCTCCTTACAACAACAATTGATAAGCAGGGCTCACGAATGTTTAGGACACCCAGGCATAAGTTCAATGGCTAGAGTTATCTCAACTCAATATTATTTCAAAGGAATGATAGGACAAATAAAAAATTATATTTTGAAATGTAAAATATGTCAGTCTGTAAAGAAGCCAACTACACCTTCGTATGGACTAATGGGTAATTTACCACTAGCTGAGAAACCATTTGATGTAGTTGCCCTTGACAGTATTTTAGGATTAGGGGATTATAACAGTACAAAGAATTGTCTTCATGTGATAGTTGATCATCACTCAAGATACATCTGGGCTTATCCTTCTAAGAGTACGTCTATAGCAACGTACATCAATATAATAAATCAGTTATTAAATGTAGGTAAACCAAAAATTATCGTTACTGATAGGCACCCCTCATTTGTGTCCCAAAGGTTTAACAAATTTCTACAAGAAAAGGGCATAAAACACGTGATGACATCCCCTTCGCACCCACAGTGTAATGGGCTTGTAGAGAGGGCGAATGCGACAATTATCTCAAAGCTTAGACTTCACCATCAACAAAATCCCAGAATACCATGGCCCAAATTATTACAAAAGGCCTTAGAAGAATATCGGAGTATTCCTCATTCCATAACTAAAATGCCTCCCGTTTATTTACTTTTTGGCATAACGCCATCATATATCAATAAATTAACAATAGCATATCCACCCATAGAAGAGGCTAGGAAAATTGCAACTGAAAATACCGAAAAATTACATCTTAAATTGGTAAAAAGATATAATGAATCCCATAAAACGCCTAATCTAAAAATAGGGGATAAGGTCCTTTATAAGATCCCTTACCAATCTGGTCAAGGTAAGCTCATGCCAGCCTTTTATCCAGAACCATACACCATAATTTCCATACCCTCACCACAAACCATAGAAATAGATAAGCCTTGCCAACCCGAAAATAAGCATGCAACAATAGTTAATATTTCTAAAGTAAAGCTCTGGAATCCGGTAACTGAAGACAATACTGAACCACCATTCCCATTTCAGGAAGAAGAGGATTTGGAGGGATGCTTGGGTATCGAACCTAACAAGCAAGCTTCCACCGATAGTCCTCAGGTTTTATTCTCTTCCATTAAAGAAAAAAAATCCAGATCACCCCACAGAGCCCCTGGAGAAACTACTGCCGGTTTCGGGAAAATAACAAAAAAAGTTGCCCTGGAATGGGATTCTACATGGAGAGTGTCTCCATAGACATGTAATGTCCATATCATTTTTTTTTCCTGCCTATTGTTAGTTAGGTTTTGTATGGCCACCTTTTCCTGTGATTTTCCCCAACTAACAGGCTTTGGTCGCCTTTTTACCTCTAACAATATGGTTACTTGTGTAATATAATTTTTGCAATGTATCTTATCCTTTACCTTCCATCCCCTCCCAACCTCCGTTGAGAAAAAAATTAATACATTTTTTTTTTTTTTTGTGGGGGGTAGTGATACATTTTGAATGATAGAATGTAAATTTTATTTTGTTTTTTTTTCTAAAGATTTAACTAAATGGTGTATGTAAATTTTGTTTTGTTTAAAAAGATTTGAGGAAAATAAAGAGATGATTATTGAAGTGGAGACGGCCACAAACGACTGATAATTCTTTTCACACATCTAGAATAGAATTATATCATATATATATATGTATAATTTATTAATTTTATTATTTTTATTAACATAGTGGTTATTTTTTTATGTTTATATTTTGCTACTCTGTAAATTTCCCTCGTGGCTTATCTTTTGTTTACCATTCATAGTTTGTACTTGCCTGAAATAAATTGTTGTCTCCTCCTGAAGTTTTTGTTTTCCCTAATTTTCCACGTGGCATTTTGGTGGAGATGATGGGTAAATTAGGGAAGACAAACTGAAGATCACCGAGAATACCTAGAGGCTATGGATGCTGTGATCTACATTTTTAGATACTGGCTCCAGGATTCCGCCGCCGTGCTAAAGCCAAGACTTCCCTCGAAGATGACGATGTCCTTATAGACGATACGACGACAAAGCCGCTCTTCACGCCGTAAGAAAAAGGACGCAAAAGTACTAGGGACAAAGTTCCAAGACTTCGATGGAATCCTTCGCAGAATCATGTCAGATCCATGTCAGTATCTACAATAATAGCTAGCTGTGGGTCACAGCTCCCATAGGGAAGAAGCTATGTAACAAAATATTTATTAATTTTATTATTTTTATTAACAGAGTGGTTATTTTATGTTTATATTTTGCTACTCTGTAAATTTCCCTCGTGGCTTATCTTTTGTTTACCAATCATAGTTTGTCCTTGCCTGAAATAAATTGTTGTCTCCTCCTGAAGTTTTTGACTTCCTTAATTTACCACGAGGCATTTGAATATTATAAGTGTGTGTAGGAAAATTATCATTGGATGCAAAAATAAATATTTATAGTTTATATATTATTAATTGTCTTTCTTCCTTACCTTTTTTATTTGTTGTCCTTTTGGTTTATATATATATATATAAACATCAAGATATATATTTATATGTATGTAGAAAATTTGAATATGGTTAGTAATTTGTGTAGCCCATTTCTTCATACTATAGAATATTTATTATATAAATAAATATAAATATATTTATACATGTATATCTTGATGTTTCTATGTTTATAAGTGGTAACCTTACAATAGAAGTCTCAAAGTGTGGGGAAGACTGTAAATGTGACAGTTGAGTTAGCCTCAGGTCTTTTATCTGAAAATTTAAGATCTTCATATGTTGAGCTTACAAAAAACTTTGGCCTAAAAAGGTCTAACCTTACATTCGCGGTTCCAACGTGGAGCCGAAACTCCCTAAAATTTCAAATTAGTAAAAATTTGTAAGAAGTAGGCCCATCCCTGAGAATAAATTAGTCGTAAATCTTTCATGTGCTAATAAACATTTATGATAATTTAGGCTTTAAAAACTTTATTATTTTCAAATTTTCCAAACTTTATATTTCACGTGTTAATTGACCTTTTTATTTATTTATGGAATCTTGAAATTTTAGGATAAGTACAACTGAACAACAACAAAAAACGAAGTTAGGCTTAAAACAATGTTTTCCCACATTTCAGAGCTTCCCACAAAACCCAAATTTAGAACCCCTAGGGACATCTTTGATTGACATGCTGGGGCAAGGGCCACATCTGTAGGGGGTTAGAAATAGCTGAGGGGAAAAACAACAGATGTGCGTGCAAGATGCTTTCGAGGGGGGGGGGGGGGCGCAAGCTATGGAAGAAAACAAAAAGTCGACGCCTAGACTTCAACTGAGAAGGTGGGTTGCTAGCTTAACTTTCCTCGCGGGCCTCCTGCATCTGCAGGAGGGTTACCTTATATATAGTTTTTCTTATAAACGGGCTTTTTACCTTTATTTTATTCTGTAATCCACTTATTATTTCATTTTATTTTTTTGTTATCGCGACAGTGTGTACCTTCCCAGAATGAGTTTAAATTTGTCGCATTTCTAATCTTTTTATTTTATAATATTTAGGTTATATGATGTGTTGCTTTAGGTCATACTTATGTACTGTATTTTTTTAAACTTTCATTTTGTTTGTATTTGTGTGTGTGTAATTCGCTTATCATTTTTTATTTTATAATTTTAAGTATTTATCTCACAATTTACTCTTTTTTATTTATCTATTTATCTCACAAATATTTTTCGTATCGTGAGTTCTATAGATAATCCCGATTTTCAATTTCCTTACTCTTTGATATTTAGATGTGTTAATTTAATTTATACCTATTTACTGGGTTTTTGTTTTCAACATTCGTAATCCGCATAATATTCAAAATTATATATATTTTTAGATTATAGCAACATTAAGTTTTATTACAAATATTTGCATATCATGCGTCACGATACCCCGTGTTTGTTTTCTTATATAATATTTGATATAAATAGTCGCGCGACAATCCGAAGATATCTCCAGAACTAAAAGGTTTTCAAGATGGCAGCTGGTAGAACGCGTCCGCCGATACCCATTTTCGATAAATACAAGGTATGTCCCATAAGTTCCCGGACTGGGTCCATAAAAAAAAGGTAAAATTTTTTTCTTTTTTTTTTTATTAAAACTTTTCAAAGTAATCCCCCCTTGCTTCAACGCACCAGCGCCATCGTTTCTCCCAATTGTCGAAACAGTTTTTATAGGCCTCTTTTGGAATGCTCTTCAATGCCAGCAGCGATTTTTCTATTATGTCTTCCCTGGTGTCAAAATGTCTTCCTTTTAGAACTGCTTTGAGTTTGAGGAACAGGAAAAAGTCATTTGGTGCGATGTCTGGGGAATAGGGTGGTTGAGGTAGGATTTCTGTCTCGTTTTTCGCCAAAAAATTCGTCACCAAGTGCGCTGTGTGAGGGCTGGCATTGTCATGGTGTAGGATCCAGTCACCATTAGTCCATTTTTCTGGCCTTTCTTTTCGAATCGCTTCCCTTAGACGGCGAAGAATGCTCAAATACATTTCCTTAATAACTGTTTGGCCTGCAGGAAGATACTCGTGATGAACAATGCCCTTGTTATCCAAAAAAGCGACCAGCAACACCTTGTTTCTGGATTTCAATATCCTGGATTTTTTGGGTCTAGGCTCACCCTGACCTCTCCACTCGGCAGATTGACGCTTGGTTTCAGGGTCATAGCCATAGACCCATGTCTCGTCGCCTGTGATTATCTTGTCTTTCCATTCCGGATCCGTTCTTGTCATTTCCAGCATTTCCTCAAAGGTTGCAAGCCGACACAGTTTTTGCTCATTAGTGAGGAATCTTGGGATTAATTTTGCAGGAGTCTTTTTGAGCCTCAAATCTTCGGTTACGATCCTTCCAATCATTGTTTTAGAGATGCCTGTGTCTTGCTCTAGCTCCAGCAAGTGGTTCGAGGATTTTCTTTTATCAAATCGGTGATTTTTTGCACATTTTCATCAGTCCTTTGAAATGTTGGGCGTCCTTGACGAGGATCACCTTCAATGGAAATTCTGCCAGCTTTAAATCTAGAATGCCATTCAAAAACAGTTGTTCTCTTTGGGGCGTTATTGGTGAATGCTTTATAAAGCATTTCAAAAGTGTCGGTTGCTGATATTTGAAGTTTCACACAAAATTCTATGCAAATCCTCTGCTTCAATTTTTGTTCCATCGTAAAATCGCCGCAGCGCAAAGTGTAACCTTTAAATAAATTAGAATAACTTTGGCGCACGCGCACGTACCGCCTCGATATTGGTACCACCGTGTTGCCAGATATTTTTTCTATAATAAACTGCCAAATTTATTTACATTTTTCATTTATTTATTTTTTTATGGACCCAGTCCGGGAACTTATGGGACATACCTTGTATTACACCCAAATATGTCAAGGATTATATATGTTCTGAAATTCCTTTCCCTTTTGCGTTCTAATAACCTATAGACACTGGCAAGAGACGGTCACCTTGATGTGTTGTAAATGTGAAAAGATATGATTTTTTAAAAGACGTATATTTCTAGATAAAATTTTTACCGATTTTTTTGTAAACAATTTTTCCTTGGGTGAGAACAAGCAAAAAATATCTCTAGAGCATTTAATTACAGTATAAATTATTGCCAGCAGAAGGCATGATAGAGATTCCATAGAAATTTAAGCTAGTCATATGTTTAGCCTTTTTTTATACACTGCGTGACATTGAAAATGGAACACCAAGAAATAGTGGCCAGAAAATTATGCAAATTTCAGGGTAGACGCGCCTAACCGAGTTATGCAAATGATGTAAAATGCGCAGCTCTCGTGCGCACATGGAGTAAGATATAAGGGAAGGAACTTGCAGAAAGGACAGTATTCGTGTCGTTATTTCTTCAAGGAAAATCATCAGGGGAGGATGGAGTCTACCAGAATAACTCTAAATGAAGAATGATAATAGATCGGGATCCGATTCCCGATGAAGGGTTTCACGATAGGAACTTCTGAGGGATGGAAAAGGGAAAAGGATTTTATAAAAGATGATAGAGAGGTTATAGAAAGATGATAAAAATATAATTGAGAGATGATAATTGAAAGATGATAATAGTAGGGTGATTAAAAATAATATAAATATATATAAAGATTATATAAATATTATGTTAAAGCGTTGAATTATGAATGAAAGATAATGTAAAGATGATGAGAAATGATAGTAAGACTATAGAAGGTTGATAAAAAGACAATAGAAAAATGATAGAAGAGGGTGTAATTAATGTTTAAAAAGAGGTAGTTACTGACTCTTCTATTGTCTTCATAGAGCAAGTTTGGCTCTTTAGCTTTTAGTATGCATAGATAATTTGTTTTGGCTTTGGCCTAGAGGCCAATAATTGCAAATTGTATAAAATATGCACTGAGAGATTGAATAGGCTGATTTGCCTGAAGTGAAGTTTCTGCATGCATATGTAGTGAAACATGTACCAGTCCACCTAAAATTATTAAGTCTTTGGATATATTAAATAACAAATTTATAATCTTCTAGTCAGTCGCAGATTTTTTTTTTTTTTTTTTTAGAATTCAGAACCTTTTTTTTTTCAGAGAATTTTCAGAGTTTTTTTTTTTTTTTAAGTTATATATTTTTTTTGTTTTAGTGTCAATATATGATTTAAGATTGAAGGGAGTTCAACAGTAATTTTAAAAAGGTTCCTAGTGGAAGTAAATAAAAATAGAGAAGGATTATTGTTGCTTCTACTCAAGAAGCTGAAGCCAAGTTCTTACAATTAAAGATTGATGAAGCATAAAATCCTAGTCAATCCCATTCATGCCTTGGAACAGTGTTGGGTAGTCTGAAGCCCTCTAATTTTCTATGTCCAAGGTATGAACGTGTATTGGCTAATTAATGAGTGCAGAAATATCAATGAGAAGCTTTAATTGTGGGAGCTGAAGAGGAGGCAGAATGATCTCAGCCAAGGGACAGAGACAAGATGCTGCATAGTAACATGCTGATGATAGGATGAGTTTAGCTGGAAATATACCAGTTTTAATATAGAGTGGTGGTTACTTAAAACTCTATAATGCGTTCAACGTTAAAACTGGGTACAGCCCTGTCAACAGCAGATACCAGGATAAGAGCATCAAGTAGATCTACAGGAAGTAGCTCCGGAGAGTTGGCGAGATATATAAAGGGTTTACAAAAAGCTTTAAGAGTTATGTTTTGGTGATGCAGTGTCGCTCTATTTACAAGTGAATGTCTTGCTATACTATTTTTGCCATGACACCTAGTGTTAGGGCAGAGATAATTTAGGACTATAAGTTTCACTCCTTAAATGTTAGGTTAGTTTACAGATTAGGCCGCTCTTGGCCATTTCTTCAATATAAATGATTAATTATGAGGTTGTATGAGGCATAGGGTAGCTTTTAACAAAGGGCATTTAGTTCCCATGTTTTATTTCAAAATTTTAGAGGTTGATTTCATAATGCCCTGGAAATTAGTAACTGCTAGGGTAAATTTTAACATTGACGATTGAAGTGCTTTGACATTTATAGCAATTTTTTAACCTTAGTTTGTATGTATTCCGCGAATGATAGGGGGGAGGGTGTATGAAAGGATTGGAATAATGAATGTGTACAAGGTTAAAAACTATTATATTGTTAGACCAAAGGTACATTAGAATACTGTTAAGGAATTTAATAGGTTTGATTTAATTTTTATTTATTTATATGTTAGGATCGGAAGCCTCTCAGGACTATACAACTCTCTATTGATAGGAAATGTCGCTCCAAAATGTTAGTTTCTCTCCTCAGGGAGTATAATTTTGATTTCTTTAATTTATAAGGCGAATTTGGGATCTAGCGGGACGAGGCCTCATACACACGAGGAAGAATCTTGGAGATTTCAGTTAGCCTACATGCTAGGGATACTTGCATTTAGAATTGATGATTGATGGTCTTTCTCAATTTTTAGATAAGAAGATAATGGGTAGTTTCTTAGACCGCAAGCCAAAGCCCATTCTTCTCCTCGCAAGAGGGAACGCTGAAGTATAGATGCACTGTTTGATAAATGGGAGATTTTTTAGCCCTGTCGCAAAATGAATTTTGAAAAGTGCGATGTCACGATACCAGGTAACCAGGTGTTTTCCGTAGTTTCGGTGCTCTGCGTGACTGGAATGAGGGACTACAATGAGGTGTCGACAACTGGCTTACTAGGCGAAGGATCATGCCGCCTACAGAATTTTAGCTAGATGAGCTATAGATTAACCAAGCGCTTACGAGAAAAACCTGACAGTCCGGGACTGTTCAGTTGAAGTCCACCCAGGTTGTCAAAGGTGCATCATTAGAGAACAAGCTCTGCCATTCGTTCTACTGAAAAAAATTCAAGTCTAAGAAAATATGTATATAATGACAAAGTTAGATTATTTTAAGACAGGATTATCTTGTTCAACGTGAATAGTTCCAAGTAGTAGTAATTTAAAAAGGGTCACTAAAAACTCAACAGATTAGCTTACTTGGAGTTTTACAGAAAGTTAATGTTTGGAAATGTCAAAGAAGGACTTTGACAACATTAAGGTTTTAATTTCTTGGCAATGTATTGGGATGAAGATGCTTGCATCCAGCCTGCTGAATTATCATGTAAAAAAAATTCCCAACCATTGTAGTTCTGGCTAGACTAATAGATCTGACTGGTACATGATATCAATGTATAGTGATTACGAATAAAACCAATCTCTCAGCGCATATAATCCCTTTAATATATATAACCTCAATATCCTATATATTTTTCTTTATGTATATTTTCATTCATATTTACATATGTACATTCTTTTGTCTGATGATGGTGACAATGCTGTTGCCGAAACGTCACACTCTAATAAATTATTTGTATTAGGTCTTTTTTTAACTATCTTTACTATGAATCATTGCTGTATTGTATACATATGATACTATCCAATAATAAATTAGATATCCTATAATAAAATTAGATATGTTTTAGGAGTTGTACATTTCTAATTTCACCCCGAAACAACTCCTTGGCGCCCTTATAATAATGTTCTGTTTGGGATGGTCTAAAGGTCTGTGTATGCAGAGCATGAATTTGGACCATCCCCCACTCTACTAGAAGGACTGCAGCGAATAGTGCATGGCGTCACTTTCCTAAACTTCCCACGGCTAAAAAACAAAAGGAGAGGGCTTTGTAAATTTGCCCACCATATGGTAGGATGAAATTATTTAATACTACCATATTCTAACTGGTTTCAGATGCCCTGGCCTGTTTGTTCTGTTTTTCCCTTTGCCTGAGTGTCGGTCACTGTTCAATCTAGTGTATCCTGAAAATGCATTTTATTCTTTAATCACATTTATCATATTTTATGAACAGATTTGATTTAGAATTATACACATTTTTCACTCTGGCAAGGGGAGGAAATTGTTGGGTCTATTTTGGACTCTGACCCAACAATCAACATTATATGGGTGAATCTGAGAAAACAAGGTTCTAGGCAAAATGTTGGATGTGCAGAATACTCTTTGACCGGATCCTGCGGACCACTGGCACATTATGCTGATTTATCCTGAGGCTTGAAGGAGTGTCCAGTGACAGTGATTCATCCTCCATCCTGGGAAGAACTTTTAATGGCCCGAGGAACGTCCAATTGCACCATCCAATTTTATCTTTCTTATGCATGCCTTTTTTTCTGTAAAAATTTTATGTTGGGCTAGGATTAGCAAAGCAGTTTTTTTTTTTAATAGTAAGAGTAAATTTTAAATAATTCATCTGAATTATTTATTAACTTGTGGGCGGCATGAAATTCAAGGCGGAGTCAGACAACAAATTATTTATCGTAAAATCACTTTTAATTACATTTATTTAATACAAATTATCAGAAGGGGTTAAATTGTTGTATACTACATGTTGATGTTCTTTTTTTATATGTGTGTGTGGTCAAATATCATTTCTAGATTATAAAATGTTAGATATATGTGTTTTTGACATACACTGCGTGACATTGAAAATGGAACACCAAGAAATAGTGGCCAGAAAATTATGCAAATTTCAGGGTAGACGCGCCTAACCGAGTTATGCAAATGATGTAAAATGCGCAGCTCTCGTGCGCACATGGAGTAAGATATAAGGGAAGGAACTTGCAGAAAGGACAGTATTCGTGTCGTTATTTCTTCAAGGAAAATCATTGTAGAATTTTTTTTCTTGTGTCAAAAGACACGTGTAATAACAGAGAATGCCAGGTCATCGTAAACGGAGGCAGTTCAAGCAGACAGACGCTTTTACGAGGGGCATGGTGATCGGACAGAAAAGGGCAGGTTGGTCCATACGTCAAATAGCAGCTGATGCACACCTTGGTGCGTCCACGGTGCACCGACTGTGGAGAAGATGGTTGGAACAAGGAAATGTGGCAATTTATAGGAATGCCGGTGCAACCAGAGTGACGTCAGCACGTGTGGATCGGCGTATCCTTCGACAAGCAGTGGCGGCCCCACAAGCCACTTGTACCGCCATCCTGCAACATGTGCAAGACACCCTAGATCATTCCATCTCGACCAGAACCATTTCCCGTCGATTGGTTGCTAATGGCTTGCACTCGTGCCGTCCGCTAAGAAGACTGCCATTGACCCCACCGAATAGGCGCCAACGTTTGGAATGGTGCCGGGCTAGATCGACGTGGATGACGGAATGGCACAGGGTCGTGTTCTCAGATGAGTCGCGTTTCTGCTTGTCCAGTGATAGTCGCCGTGTACGCGTGTGGCGTCGACGTGGAGAAAGGTCCAATCCGGCAGCAATTGTGGAACGCCCCACCGTGCGACAACGTGGAATCATGGTTTGGGGCGCAATCGCGTATGATTCCAGGTCACCTTTACTTCGTATTCAGGGCACTATGACGGCCCAACGATACGTTGATGATGTGCTGCGACCGGTGACACTCCCCTACCTTCAGGGGGTACCCAATGCCCTTTATCAGCAGGATAACGCCCGACCGCACACTGCTCGCATTAGCCAACAAGCTCTGCAAGATGTACAGATGCTTCCCTGGCCACCGTACTCTCCAGATCTCTCACCAATCGAGCACGTCTGGGACATCATTGGACGCCGTTTGCATGCCTTGCCACAGCCGCGTTCAGAAGACGAACTGTGGCAAATGGTTGAGAGGGAATGGAGAGCCATCCCTCAGGACGCCATCCGTACTCTGATTGACTCTCTACCTAGACGTGTTGCTGCGTGCATCGCCGTCCGCGGTGGTCCTACTTGCTAGTAAGCCGACGCCGTTCTCGCTCTGTATTATGACTATCATTTTGAAATAAAGAGCACTTATTGTTCGTCCCTGTCTCTCTCTGTCTGCAGAGTTTCATCACTTTCTGGCTACTATTTATTGGTGTTCCATTTTCAATGTCACGCAGTGTATTATAGATAAATATTTACATTTTATATGATTTATGATTTATATTTAGAATGATGTATAATTATTTTATTATATTAAAATGACAACAAATAATATGATAATAGACATTATATAGCCACGTTTGGAATGTAGAAAGAGAGATTAAGAGGAACGTGGTGAGTTTCTTTATTGAGCAGTATACAAGCTTTCGGACGTCAGCCGTCCTTCATCAGGTATTGACATGAATGAGAAGGAGATGCTATATTTATAAGCGACAGTTTAGCATAAGAAATATTAAACAAGGAATAAAAGATTAAAATGTGAAATTTGCATGCCAGTAGTAAAAACATTTGAAAAGTGTACAATATATAGATTTAAGAGAATCTGCATACCTAGGATGAAGGGAAAAAGGCGGAAAACTAGAGACGAAGACAAAAGCAAGAATAAAAATAAAAATAAAAATAAGAAACAGCAGAATAAAGATACGGTTAAAAGTTACGAAGGAGGTGTATCTGTTGGTATAGAATAAAAAGCAGAATATTGGGGCGGGAGGTCAATCTTTCTGTTAAGGCTCGGGGTAGTATTGGAAACAAGGGCTTCAAGAACTAAGCGTTGGTATTTGTTTACTATATCGCTATAAACGGGGGTTGTATTGTCGAGATTGAAGGAATGTCCGGACTCGGCGATATGTTGGTATATGAGCGATTTTTTGTCTTTCAAGCGGATGTTGCGGGCGTGTTCACTGGCTCTGATGGCGATTGTTCGGCCTGTTTCTCCAATATAGCATAAATCACAATCATTACAAGGAATTTTGTAAACGGCGTTGGAAAGGGATTGGGGGTTACGTTTGGCGGAGCTTTTTGTGATTGGATGTCGTAAGAAGGTGTAAAGGGAAGGTGTGCACTTGTAAAAAGTGCGAATGCCGAATTTACGTAAAAAGGAACCAATACCGGAATTCGTGGTGGAGTATGGGAGGACGCAGGTGCTTTTGAATAAAGGAGGTGTGGTTCTTTTTTGATTGGGTGTGAAAAAATGTCGGTCGATAAAGCTGCGTGGATAGCCCGCGGACAGGAGATGCGAGTAGACCGTGCGCCTCTCGATATGGTTAAAGAAAGGGAGAGAACAGTGGGTGTAGATACGTTTGGAAAGAGTTCGGACGGTGGTGATCTTATGGGAGGCTGGGGCGTGGGATGAAAAATGCAGGTACGAGGGGGTAAAGCCGGGTTTGTGAAAGACCGTTGTGTGGAATTTAACGTCGGTGTTAATAATTAAAATGTCTAAAAATGGAATACAGTTATAGCGGGACGGGTTGTGTGTAAAAAGTAGATCCGGATGGTAAGAGTTTAAAGCGGTGAGGATGGGTAAATGATCGGTATCTCGGTGTAGGCAGAAAATGTCGTCTACGTAACGTAACCAAGTAACGACCCCCAAATGGTCTTTGGACCCCAGCCATTGGTCCAGCCCTAGCATGACAATTTCCGCTGCGATTGTGGAGAGAGGACTGCCCATAGGGGAGCCTCGTATCTGTAGAAAGGAACGGCTGTTGAATTCGAGGGTATTCATGCCAAGACAGATAGTAAACAGATCTATTATCGATTTTTGGTCTTTGCTAGAGAATGTAGAGAGGGCAAGGAGTGAACTAAGGCCGTCTGTAATCAAAGAGTGCGGAAGGCATAGGAATAGGGATGTTACGTCGAAGGTGGACATGGTAAGTCCATCAGGCTGGGGAATACTCCTTAACTTGGTTAGAAATTCGGTAGGATCTTGAACTGAAAAGAGGTTGTGTGCCTTAACGAGAGGTTTAAGGAGGTTAGTGAGATATTTGGCTAAGTGCAGTGCAGGGGAGAGGTGGTAGGCCACAATGGGCCTAAGGGGAATGTGGGGCTTATGGGTCTTAGGGAGACCGTATATGTAAGGGACGCCGGCAAGATTGGAGGTGAATCGCTGGAGTTGCTCAGGGGTGATGCTTCCATTCCTCTTGAGCGTCCTGAGTGCGAACTTAAAGTTATCGGAAAGAGCAGCGATTCGTTCGGTTGGGATCTCATGCAAAGTGTCGGGATCGGATAGGAGGTCAAGCATTTTTCTTTCATATTCATCCGCCTTCATTATAACAACCTGAGAGCCCTTATCAGATCTGGAAATTATAATATCGCGATGGTTCTTTAAGGTTTTAAGGGAAGCGAAATCTTTCTTGGTGGAACTGGGAGCGGTTAAGGATCTCTTAGAGGAGTTTGTTGGTGATGGTGGACCGGATATGATGTTTGTCGACGTGGGATTGGTGTTGAAGGGATGACTCAATTCCACTGATTGTGTACAAGAGATCAGGTTCTTTGGGCAGACGGAAGTTGAGGCCTTTTTTTAATAGAGAGATCTGGGTGTCGGAAAGTGTTATGTCAGTTAGGTTCACGATGCCATCTTCAGGTTTTGATTGGGTGCAAGAAGGAAATCCGTACATCAAACGCCAGAATTCAAACTTTTTGTGGTGACGGGATTCTATCTCAGAGTTTTGGATCGTGACGCAAGAGTTTATGGTCAGTATAAGGGAGCTAAGTTCGTTGGGGGAAACCCTGCAAGAAAGTAAGTAAAGCAGGCCTCTGATGGTTCTTTGGAGGAAGCGGATCATAGCTCGGGAGCCTTGAATTCTGGAAAGGAGAAGTTGTTCCTCAGTACGTTGTATGATGCCTGTGGAGTAGTGGTTTCCTACTGGGTCATGAATCCTGAGGGAAGGAGGAATAAAGAAGGATTGGGAGCATTTTTGATTGAAGACGAGATGGCGTTTCCACTGGGCCAGCTGTAGAGATTTCTTGATCAACTGTCGCCTATAATAGGGTAAAAATTCAAGATTGGGATCAGAGATGATAGACATGATATAGCCACGTTTGGAATGTAGAAAGAGAGATTAAGAGGAACGTGGTGAGTTTCTTTATTGAGCAGTATACAAGCTTTCGGACGTCAGCCGTCGTTCATCAGGTATTGACATGAATGAGAAGGAGATGCTATATTTATAAGCGACAGTTTAGCATAAGAAATATTAAACAAGGAATAAAAGATTAAAATGTGAAATTTGCATGCCAGTAGTAAAAACATTTGAAAAGTGTACAATATATAGATTTAAGAGAATCTGCATACCTAGGATGAAGGGAAAAAGGCGGAAAACTAGAGGCGAAGACAAAAGCAAGAATAAAAATAAAAATAAGAAACAGCAGAATAAAGATAAGGTTAAAAGTTACGAAGGAGGTGTATCTGTTGGTATAGAATAAAAAGCAGAATATTGGGGCGGGAGGTCAATCTTTCTGTTAAGGCTGGGGGTAGTATTGGAAACAAGGGCTTCAAGAACTAAGCGTTGGTATTTGTTTACTATATCGCTATAAACGGGGGTTGTATTGTCGAGATTGAAGGAATGTCCGGACTCGGCGATATGTTGGTATATGAGCGATTTTTTGTCTTTCAAGCGGATGTTGCGGGCGTGTTCACTGGCTCTGATGGCGATTGTTCGGCCTGTTTCTCCAATATAGCATAAATCACAATCATTACAAGGAATTTTGTAAACGGCGTTGGAAAGGGATAGGGGGTTACGTTTGGCGGAGCTTTTTGTGATTGGATGTCGTAAGAAGGTGCAAAGGGAAGGTGTGCACTTGTAAAAAGTGCGAATGCCGAATTTACGTAAAAAGGAACCAATACCGGAATTCGTGGTGGAGTATGGGAGGACGCAGGTGCTTTTGAATAAAGGAGGTGTGGTTCTTTATTGATTGGGTGTGAAAAAATGTCGGTCGATAAAGCTGCGTGGATAGCCCGCGGACAGGAGATGCGAGTAGACCGTGCGCCTCTCGATATTGTTAAAGAAAGGGAGAGAACAGTGGGTGTAGATACGTTTGGAAAGAGTTCGGACGGTGGTGATCTTATGGGAGGCGGGGGCGTGGGATGAAAAATGCAGGTACGAGGGGGTAAAGCCGGGTTTGTAAAAGACCGTTGTGTGGAATTTAACGTCGGTGTTAATAATTGATATGTCTAAAAATGGAATACAGTTATAGCGGGACGGGTTGTGTGTAAAAAGTAGATCCGGATGGTAAGAGTTAAAAGCGGTGAGGATGGGTAAATGATCGGTATCTCGGTGTAGGCAGAAAATGTCGTCTACGTAACGTAACCAAGTAACGACCCCCAAATGGTCTTTGGACACCAGCCATTGGTCCAGCCCTAGCATGACAATTTCCGCTGCGATTGTGGAGAGAGGACTGCCCATAGGGGAGCCTCGTATCTGTAGAAAGGAACGGCTGTTGAATTCGAGGGTATTCATGCCAAGACAGATAGTAAACAGATCTATTATCGATTTTTGATCTTTGCTAGAGAATGTAGAGAGGGCAAGGAGTGAACTAAGGCCGTCTGTAATCAAAGAGTGCGGAAGGCATAGGAATAGGGATGTTACGTCCTATCCGATCCCGACACTTTCCATGAGATCCCAACCGAACGAATCGCTGCTCTTTCCGATAACTTTAAGTTCGCACTCAGGACGCTCAAGAGGAATGGAAGCATCACCCTTGAGCAACTCCAGCGATTCACCTCCAATCTTGCCGGCGTCCCTTACATATACGGTCTCCCTAAGACCCATAAGCCCCACATTCCCCTTAGGCCCATTGTGGCCTACCACCTCTCCCCTGCACTGCACTTAGCCAAATATCTCACTAACCTCCTTAAACCTCTCGTTAAGGCACACAACCTCTTCTCAGTTCAAGATCCTACCGAATTTCTAACCAAGTTAAGGAGTATTCCCCAGCCTGATGGACTTACCATGTCCACCTTCGACGTAACATCCCTATTCCTATGCCTTCCGCACTCTTTGATTACAGACGGCCTTAGTTCACTCCTTGCCCTCTCTACATTCTCTAGAAAAGACCAAAAATCGATAATAGATCTGTTTACTATCTGTCTTGGCATGAATACCCTCGAATTCAACAGCCATTCCTTTCTACAGATACGAGGCTCCCCTATGGGCAGTCCTCTCTCCACAATCGCAGCGGAAATTGTCATGCTAGGGCTGGACCAATGGCTGGTGTCCAAAGACCATTTGGGGGTCGTTACTTGGTTACGTTACGTAGACGACATTTTCTGCCTACACCGAGATACCGATCATTTACCCATCCTCGCCGCTTTAAACTCTTACCATCCGGATCTACTTTTTACACACAACCCGTCCCGCTATAACTGTATTCCATTTTTAGACATTTTAATTATTAACACCGACGTTAAATTCCACACAACGATCTCTCACAAACCCGGCTTTACCCCCTCGTACCTGCATTTTTCATCCCACGCCCCCGCCTCCCATAAGATCACCACCGTCCGAACTCTTTCCAAACGTATCTACACCCACTGTTCTCTCCCTTTCTTTAACCATATCGAGAGGCGCACGGTCTACTCGCATCTCCTGTCCGCGGGCTATCCACGCAGCTTTATCGACCGACATTTTTTCACACCCAATCAAAAAAGAACCACACCTCCTTTATTCAAAAGCACCTGCGTCCTCCCATACTCCACCACGAATTCCGGTATTGGTTCCTTTTTACGTAAATTCGGCATTCGCACTTTTTACAAGTGCACACCTTCCCTTTACACCTTCTTACGACATCCAATCACAAAAAGCTCCGCCAAACGTAACCCCCAATCCCTTTCCAACGCCGTTTACAAAATTCCTTGTAATGATTGTGATTTATGCTATATTGGAGAAACAGGCCGAACAATCGCCATCAGAGCCAGTGAACACGCCCGCAACATCCGCTTGAAAGACAAAAAATCGCTCATATACCAACATATCGCCGAGTCCGGACATTCCTTCAATCTCGACCATACAACCCCCGTTTATAGCGATATAGTAAACAAATACCAACGCTTAGTTCTTGAAGCCCTTGTTTCCAATACTACCCCCAGCCTTAACAGAAAGATTGACCTCCCGCCCCAATATTCTGCTTTTTATTCTATACCAACAGATACACCTCCTTCGTAACTTTTAACCTTATCTTTATTCTGCTGTTTCTTATTTTTATTTTTATTTTTATTCTTGCTTTTGTCTTCGCCTCTAGTTTTCCGCCTTTTTCCCTTCATCCTAGGTATGCAGATTCTCTTAAATCTATATATTGTACACTTTTCAAATGTTTTTACTACTGGCATGCAAATTTCACATTTTAATCTTTTATTCCTTTTTTAATATTTCTTATGCTAAACTGTCGCTTATAAATATAGCATCTCCTTCTCATTCATGTCAATACCTGATGAAGGACGGCTGACGTCCGAAAGCTTGTATACTGCTCAATAAAGAAACTCACCACGTTCCTCTTAATCTCTCTTTCTACATTCCAAAAGTGGCTATATCATGTCTATCATCTCTGATCCCAATCTTGAATTTTACCCTATTATAGGCGACAGTTGATCAAGAAATCTCTACAGCTGGCCCAGTGGAAACGCCATCTCGTCTTCAATCAGAAATGCTCCCAATCCTCCTTTATACCTCCTTCTCTCAGGATTCATGACCCAGTAGGAAACCACTACTCCACAGGCATCATACAACGTACTGAGGATCAACTTCTCCTTTCCAGAATTCAAGGCTCCCGAGCTATGATCCGCTTCCTCCAAAGAACCATCAGAGTCCTGCTTTACTTACTTTCTTGCAGGGTTTCCCCCAATGAACTTAGCTCCCTTATACTGACCATAAACTCTCGCGTCACGATCCAAAACTCTGAGATAGAATCCCGTCACCACAAAAAGTTTGAATTCTGGCGTTTGAAGTACGGATTTCCTTCTTGCACCCAATCAAAACCTGAAGATGGCATCGTGAACCTAACTGACATAACACTTTCCGACACCCAGATCTCTCTATTAAAAAAAGGCCTCAACTTCCGTCTGCCCAAAGAACCTGATCTCTTGTACACAATCAGTGGAATTGAGTCATCCCTTCAACACCAATCCCACGTCGACAAACATCATATCCGGTCCACCATCACCAACAAACTCCTCGCCTCCTCTAAGAGATCCTTAACCGCTCCCAGTTCCACCAAGAAAGATTTCGCTTCCCTTAAAACCTTAAAGAACCATCGCGATATTATAATTTCCAGATCTGATAAGGGCTCTCAGGTTGTTATGATGAAGGCGGATGAATATGAAAGAAAAATGCTTGACCTCCTATTCGATCCCGACACTTTCCATGAGATCCCAACCGAATGAATCGCTGCTCTTTCCGATAACTTTAAGTTCGCACTCAGGACGCTCAAGAGGAATGGAAGCATCACCCCTGAGCAACTCCAGCGATTCACCTCCAATCTTGCCGGCGTCCCTTACATATACGGTCTCCCTAAGACCCATAAGCCCCACATTCCCCTTAGGCCCATTGTGGCCTACCACCTCTCCCCTGCACTGCACTTAGCCAAATATCTCACTAACCTCCTTAAACCTCTCGTTAAGGCACACAACCTCTTTTCAGTTCAAGATCCTACCGAATTTCTAACCAAGTTAAGGAGTATTCCCCAGCCTGATGGACTTACCATGTCCACCTTCGACGTAACATCCCTATTCCTATGCCTTCCGCACTCTTTGATTACAGACGGCCTTAGTTCACTCCTTGCCCTCTCTACATTCTCTAGCAAAGACCAAAAATCGATAATAGATCTGTTTACTATCTGTCTTGGCATGAATACCCTCGAATTCAACAGCCGTTCCTTTCTACAGATACGAGGCTCCCCTATGGGCAGTCCTCTCTCCACAATCGCAGCGGAAATTGTCATGCTAGGGCTGGACCAATGGCTGGGGTCCAAAGACCATTTGGGGGTCGTTACTTGGTTACGTTACGTAGACGACATTTTCTGCCTACACCGAGATACCGATCATTTACCCATCCTCACCGCTTTAAACTCTTACCATCCGGATCTACTTTTTACACACAACCCGTCCCGCTATAACTGTATTCCATTTTTAGACATTTTAATTATTAACACCGACGTTAAATTCCACACAACGGTCTTTCACAAACCCGGCTTTACCCCCGCGTACCTGCATTTTTCATCCCACGCCCCCGCCTCCCATAAGATCACCACCGTCCGAACTCTTTCCAAACGTATCTACACCCACTGTTCTCTCCCTTTCTTTAACAATATCGAGAGGCGCACGGTCTACTCGCATCTCCTGTCCGCGGGCTATCCACGCAGCTTTATCGACCGACATTTTTTCACACCCAATCAAAAAAGAACCACACCTCCTTTATTCAAAAGCACCTGCGTCCTCCCATACTCCACCACGAATTCCGGTATTGGTTCCTTTTTACGTAAATTCGGCATTCGCACTTTTTACAAGTGCACACCTTCCCTTTACACCTTCTTACGACATCCAATCACAAAAAGCTCCGCCAAACGTAACCCCCAATCCCTTTCCAACGCCGTTTACAAAATTCCTTGTAATGATTGTGATTTATGCTATATTGGAGAAACAGGCCGAACAATCGCCATCAGAGCCAGTGAACACGCCCGCAACATCCGCTTGAAAGACAAAAAATCGCTCATATACCAACATATCGCCGAGTCCGGACATTCCTTCAATCTCGACAATACAACCCCCGTTTATAGCGATATAGTAAACAAATACCAACGCTTAGTTCTTGAAGCCCTTGTTTCCAATACTACCCCCAGCCTTAACAGAAAGATTGACCTCCCGCCCCAATATTCTGCTTTTTATTCTATACCAACAGATACACCTCCTTCGTAACTTTTAACCTTATCTTTATTCTGCTGTTTCTTATTTTTATTTTTATTTTTATTCTTGCTTTTGTCTTCGCCTCTAGTTTTCCGCCTGTTTCCCTTCATCCTAGATATGCAGATTCTCTTAAATCTATATATTGTACACTTTTCAAATGTTTTTACTACTGGCATGCAAATTTCACATTTTAATCTTTTATTCCTTGTTTAATATTTCTTATGCTAAACTGTCGCTTATAAATATAGCATCTCCTTCTCATTCATGTCAATACCTGATGAAGGACGGCTGACGTCCGAAAGCTTGTATACTGCTCAATAAAGAAACTCACCACGTTCCTCTTAATCTCTCTTTCTAAATAATATGATATTAATGTTAATTTATATAATTTTAATAAAGTATATTTTATGAGCATTATATATTTATAAGATAATTTAATTTAATATTTGAATTAAATAGTTATTAAACAAAGTAAAACTTATAATGAAAATATGAAAGTTAATATTTGGGAGCCGCTACAAACTAATTTTTAAATCAATTTACAAATTGGTTCAATAATTCCTGAGAATTGTTAAATTAATTATTCTTTTCCAAATTATAATGTATTGATTTAAATAATTCTCGTGAATTATTTAATTAATTTGTAATGGTAATATAAATTTTAGATTTTATTTCAGTATATATATATCACGGAGCAAGCTAAATAAACGTTTAGTTTATTTTTGATCCACTAGATGGCGCTCTGCCATCTAAAAAGCACATGTGCTTGTGGTCAGGAGATGCCTTTTTTTTTTTAATATCAACACCTGACCCACTTATCTTTTATTTTTTCTATTGTTTTTTCATGTGTTAAGCGTCTTTACGCAAATTTGGCCTTAAATACCCATTTTCTGATTTCTCAGGAAACCATTGGGACCAAAAATCTTTTTTGGTCGCAGTGGTTACAGCCTTCTCCACGCTGACGAGCGCCAACAGCGCGAAACGCGTTCGTGGATGGCTTTTCTTGATAAATCAAGAAAATGGGTTGGCCAAATATCACGGAGCAAGCTGATTAAACGTTTAGTTTATTTTTGCTCCACTAGATGGCGCTCTGCCATCTAAAAAGCACATGTGCTCGTGGTCAGGAGATGCCTTTTTTATTTTTAATATATAATATTATATATTACAATTTTACACAAATAAATTTACTGGAAATGCGCTTATTTTAAATATCTTCAAATATGTTGGGAATTTCTATGGTTCAGACAATGAAACAACAAATAAGTTTACTTACAGCTGAAGTGGTTTTAAAGAATTAGGCTATTTTACCTTTTGAGAAAGTATATTAAATTTATTATTTTCAAATAGAGAGAGAAAAGAACATTTAACAATTCACATTACAATTACTAATTTTGTAAACAAAACCAACACTCCTTTGTTCTCGTTTTTATATTACAGTGTTGTCAGTCTAAAAGTATTTCAAGATCATTGATTTACTATTCTTTTTTTTTTCAACAAAATATTGTCTCAACAGACCTTACTGCAATGATATGAGTTATTGAATGAGAGGGCTTGGCTCATCAGTAGTGAACCCTCTCAGCGGATTCGCCAAATTAATCTCTAGACCGCTCTTCTATTGTATTGGATTGGTTTAGAATATACCCTGTATTTTCTATGGAAGGCAGCTTAGGGGTGTTTAGTGAACTATGGACATAAGCTTATAGGTCTGTAGAGGAGCATACATATAATTTATACAGTCTACAGACCTATAAGCTTATGTCCATAGTTCACTAAACACCCCTAAGCTGCCTTCCATAGAAAATACAGGGTATATTCTAAACCAATCCAATACAATAGAATAGCGGTCTAGAGATTAATTTGGCAAAACCGCTGAGAGGGTTCACTACTGATGAGCCAAGCTCTCTCATTCAATAACTCATATCATTGCAGTAAGGTCTGTAGAGACAATATTTGATGATATTTAAAAAAAGCGCATTGCCAGTAAATTTATTTGTGTAAATTTTAACGATAGATGTGGCAATTATATTTAATTTACTATTTTAATATTATATATATGTGGTGAGGTCTGGTAGCCTCTTGTAGAATACTGTCGACTAAAACTGTGGTGAGGTATCCAGTCGACTCAAACTATGGTTTGAGTCCCTGTAACTCTCGCTATACTGTGTTGACCGAGAGGAACAGTCAGGATGGGGAGTTTTCCAGTACCTCTCTGCACCTTGTAAGACCTTTAAAAGTCCTCACAGAGTACAGGCAGTCGTGGTCGAGGCAGAGTGGAAAGCTTGGGAATGTCTATACACAAAAAACGAAGACACAGTAGCACTAGGAAGGTTCCGTGAACAGATAAAAGTTGATCTAGGAGCGAAAGATGGAGAGATAGAAGAGTTCTTACTGGTCTACATGGTGGATGAGGTGGACCTGAGATACAACCGACGAGGGCTCACGCAGATGGTGAAGTGACTGTCAAGTGACTGTATTTTTGGCTAAAAGACGGGGGCCTTTTAAATATTTTCCGAGAAAGGGAGTATTGCATTTCAACAGATACGACAGGGGCCTGGATCGTCTGGTGAAATTCTACTGGCGCCGTCCTGACAGTTTCCAATCTATCTTTAGATGTTGTTTTGTGACTTCCCTTTATCTCGAATTTAGACGTTTTTGACTTCTTTCTCTTTAGCTCAACTCTTAATCTATTACAGAGTTTTATTTATTCATCCTCAGTTTGTACAAAGTACATTGCATATGATGATGTAATTATACATGTCAATAATGCGTATAATCATTTACAGATGTGTTTCTAGTATACAACATGAAAATCTTGTTATAAGTTATATACAATATGGAGTTGTTGGTTTAAATTACCATATATATTTTTCCCTAGGTATTTTATTTTTTTGCCTTATTTTTGGACCTATCACCTATGATATATGACAAGATTTATTTTTTTTTGTTATGATTTGGTCACCCGGGAGAGGATAGAGGGTCAGTTTGAAAGCAGCCACCAGGGGGAGCGGGGAGAGAAAAACCGGGGGGCCTTGGCCATGGCCTCCCCTCAAGGGGAGGAACTGGGAAATGTAAGTAAATTTGTTTCTTTAATCTTTAATAGCGTCAATAGGTATAGGTTCAATTTTTTTTAATAGATTAGTTTTTAAGACAATATACCTAGGCCAACACCTTTTTATATATATATATGTGGTAACCGAGGGTCAAACCTGTAGTAACCGAGAGGGACAGTCAGGTCGTGGAGAGTTTTCCAGTACCTCTCTGCACCTTGTAGGACCTTTAGCAGTTCTCACAGAGTACAGGCAGTCGTGGTCGAGGCAGAGTGGAAAGCTTGGGAATGTCCACACACAAAAAAAAAACGAAGAGACACAGCCGTAGTAGGAAAGTTCCATGAACAGATAAAAGTCGAGCTAAGAGCAAGATGGAGAGATAGAAGAGTTCTTACTGACTACATGGTGAATGAGGTGGACCTTGGAGACAACCGACGGTGAAGTGACTGTGTGTTTTGCTAAGCCAGGGGTGGCTTTATATATTGCCTCCGACAAAGGAAGTATTGCATTACAGTACATGTGAGGGCTCGGATCGTCTGGCGCGAAACTGGACACTGGCGCCGACCTGACGGCTTCCAATCTATCTATAGAAATTGCTTTGTGATTTACATCTATCTCGAATTTAGACGTTTTTGACTTCTCAATCTTGCTTTAACTCAGCTCTCAATCTATTACATAGTTTTATTTATTCATCCTCAGTTTATACAAAGTACATTACATATGGTGATGCAATGACACATGTCAATCATGCGCATAATTATTTATAGATGTGTTTCTATATACAACATGACAATATTGTTATAAGTTATATACAATATGGGGTTGTTGGTTTAAATTACCATAGATGGGCCCCGGGAGTGAAAGGGTTTATCCGAGTTTAAGCGGGTAAAGCCTCTCTAACACAGGTAAGTAATTAAAATTTATTTTGATTAATTTAAACTGTGAGGGTATAAAGGGCTATAACAAGATGATTTGTTTGGATATATAAAAGTGAAATAAAAATGATATTTTTGTTTGATTTTTTTAAAAAATGATGATTAAAATAAAATGATGACATAAAAATTCACATTCTAAGAGAATATTGGCGGGCGCTGGAAAAATTTAGTAGTTGAAGAATATGCATTTGTAAGGAGTGCACATGTAAACCAAATACTTAGATCCAGGTGCAAAGCGAGGAAATAGACTTGAGCGTCTTCCTAGGCAATGATTCACTTGCGATCCTATATAAGGGTTACAGTGCTTTGTCACAATTTTAGGGTTATTGGGTTAAAAGTTGTTGAAAAAAAGTTGCTTATTAATATGATTGAAAGGGGTGGTAGAGCCATGCGATAAGTATAATTGTTGTAGCAACAGTAGGTGGTCTGACTTGACAAAGGTTGATTGTGGTCCGCTAGAGCTGAAAAAAAAATTGAAAGTTGAAAAAAGTGAACGCTTTGTGCATGCGTTGGTGATGTGCTCTGTGGATGATTGAAATAAACTCTTGAAGCGTGTTCAGACCAGAAGTTGAGATTTGTAAATCTGGGGAACTGTGTTCAAAGAGTTTGTTGAAATACGAAATCAAAAAGAAAAATTGTCAAGCAGCACTGTCGTTTTTCTACAATGAATTGAAGCAATGGCTGAAAAGATAGTGATGATAAAGTTTAGGGAATTGTGGTTAAAGAATATGATTGTTGAAAACGATTGTTGTAGATGCCCGATAGTTGATGATAAACATTGTCATATAATAAAGTTATTTAAACAAATATAAAATATAGTGAATAAAAAGATAGAAATATGATTGCGGATAAAAAAAAGTGTAAGTGGCCAAAATTAAACATGTATAATATATAAAAGATATAATAATGAATAAAAAATGATTTGATTAAAGTTTTTTTTCTGAACCTAATGTTGGAGTAAAAATTTGATTATATAATTGAAAAGTGAAAAAATAAAAATAATTATTCAAGATTTTATACAAAAATTATAATATAATTAAAGGTTATTAATGATTAGATATATGTTAAGTAGTGGAAAATTGAACAAAAATTGTCTCTTTTGAAGAAAAGTTACAACTGTTGTGTGTAACTAGATCATTTCCCTTTGGTAAACATCGGTGTTTCTATGACTCTCTGAAACTGGGAATACGTGAACTGACATGTTCATGGTGATATGTAGAGAATGATTTCTATTTTGCGTCATAAAGTCTATATAAGAATTAACCAAGTTGTTTTAATTGGTGATATCAATAAACATGTAAAATGTTTAATGTATGTTGTGTTGTGTTTAAGGCGTTGGTGAGATGTGTAAGAAAACCTAAATGGTTAGTGTGAAACATGTGTTTAAAATGGCGATCATAAAGGGGTGAGATGTAACTGAAATAGATTCGACTTTGGGGAGTGACGCCTATTACTGGGGTCACTCCTCCTGTTTTTCACGGGAATTGCCGGGTTCTATTTCTGGGATGGTCACACATGGGGATGGTTTGCTATGTTTGAGATTTACTTGAAACTGACTTTCTTCTTTGTTTAGGTTGTCAATATTAAATGAAAATAATAATCTAATTAAAATAATCATATCTGAAAATAGACGATCATAAGGTTTAAAAATATTTAAATGTTCAAAAAAACTCAAATTATGTTTAAAAAGTTGAAGTTGTTAAGTTTTTTTTTTTTTAATTCCACATATGATGACAGATAAAAAATACTCGAATAATAATAATATAAATGATTGATTTGATGTGGTTGAATATTCTAAGATATAATGACTAATGATAATAATTAAAATTTATATAATAATGGTGGCTTGGATGGTTTATAATGGCTGAGTGTGCTGGGGTATAGAAAAACAAAGACATATAGCATGCAAATATAAAATAAATGATAACTTGATTGATTTTTAAAAATGGATGGCATTGACGAAGATGATTGTAATAAATAACAATAAAGGGTTAACATTATATAAAAGATGGCGTTCTAGTTTAGAAAAAATATTCCACACTGGGCGTGAAAATAATGTAAAAGTTGTAAAACACACAATGATAATTAAAGATATAAAGTTTTATGATATTTCAATATTAAAATTCAAATTAATAAGTAAATTGGGTAATGATTGGTAAGTCAATTAGTTTATAATTGACAGGTTATTTGGTGGACCCGAAAGTCTAGCATACCGGTGTGCCAATATCTTATAGTTATAGGTGCTGTAATCTCTCCGTCCTGCGAGTTGGACCACGTGTTTCAGGTACAGGAGTACTGGGATTATCGGTGGTGGTAAACTGAAACTGGAGATGTCAACATGGCCGCCGTAATTGTTTTTCTTCCCTCGGCCGTCCCGAGTTGGGTTGTGTTTTCTGATTTGGCGCTTACACAAAGTAACAGGACGTTTTAGGTTATTTAATTGGTTATTTGTATTTTAATTTTTAAAAAATCTCGGAGTTTCAAAACTTTTGCAGTTTGTGAAAAAAAGGTTAAGGGACAAATGATTAATGGTTCTGTATATATGGGAACTAGGGTCATCTCAGTTATAATAAAAAGGTCCTAACTTAAATGCTGAAATGGTTCTATTTGAAAGATATAGTTTTCTTGGTGTTCGTAAGTGTTGTGTTTCGACGTTGTTGCGGACTTAGTAAAAAATGTTATTCAATGATGTCAGGTTTAGATGTGAGTAAAAGTGCGACTTTCGACGTGGACACGCTTTGGGGTGAGAAGTGTCACAGGCATGAAGGCGTCTTTGTGGCCTGTTAAGTGAGAAAAATTGTTGTGATGCGCTGTGTGACACTAGTGAGTGAATTGAATGGAAAGGTGTCACGTGAAGTATTTGTTTTTGGTACAGAATCCAACCTGTTTCACCATGAATAACAAATTTACTATAGTCATGGGTGGTGGTTTTACGAAACACATCGAGATATTTTGGCTGTTAGTGGATGTGGCACGTTTAGTGGCGACGATATGGAGCTTGTGTGGCTCGAGGTTGATTTGTTGCTAAGTCGCGCTCTAATAGATGGTGGCCAATTGGAGAAAGTGATGGGGGAGTGTATTGAAGTTTGTTGAGATAGATGTGTGGATGATTAATAATTATGCATGTAAAAGGAAAAGACGAGGGAGTGAAACTTTGTTGGATTTTCAACTTGTTTTGGGAAAGGACAGTTACTCTTCTAGTTGTGATTTTGAAGATATTGTATCTTTCGATTTTTGCAATTAAAAAAAAATGCGTTTCATCTATGTTTATTAAAATTTGAATATATCGTTGATTATGGTAGTGCGAAAATTATCCTTGTAAAAGGGCAATGGCATGATAGTGACTTATAATTTGAATGGGGCGTGTACATAAATAGTGAACATAACAATGATTTTTGCAACGTTTGGAGTATTTGATCAAGAAATTGGTGTTTTGCTAAAAAATAAGATATTAAGAAAAACACACAAATAAGTTTAGAAAATATGATTCGAGTAATTAAATATAATATGATTTTTTATGTAAAATTGAAAGTAATGAATTAAAATTTAAAAGTTGCTTAAAATAAAGTAAAAATTGATAAATGAGGGTGTACAAGATTTAAAATTTGATTTGAAATGCTATAAAAATGGTAAAATTTGATTTAAAATGATTACAGTGAAAATAAACATTAAATTTATGGAGAATCAAGTTGTGAGCATGAGGAGAAAGTTACATAGGTTTTAAAAACTCACAGTTTTGAGGATTGTTCAGTCAGAAGACTTGGTCTTTAGTTGTTGTCCTGCTGATGGGGAAGACGTTCCAAGTAGAGCTTGTAGAAGCTTCTAACTTCTGTTGGGTGACGGCGGCATGTCGCCTGGAAGATGGTTGCGTTGTAAGGCCGAAGGTGGGGAACTTCTCACCGGCTTATTTTGCGGGATTTTCGGCTGTGTCGTTGGGGGGAGATTGCTTGGTCGTTTTGTTGGACTGTTGAGCTTGTTCCTCCATCTTTGCTTTTGTCGCTTCTATCTGGACAGGCTTCTTACCTTCTTCGTTGTGGTCTCCTTCGTTGTGGTAATCCTGTCGACTCTCGCTATAAGCTGTGGTAACCGAGGGTCAAACCTGTAGTAACCGAGAGGGACAGACAGGGCGTGGAGAGTTTTCTAGTACCTCTCTGCACCTTGTAGGACCTTTAACAGTTCTCACAGAGTACAGGCAGTCGTGGTCGAGGCAGGGTGGAAAGCTTGGGAATGTCCACACACAAAAAAAAACGAAGAGACACAGTCGTAGTAGGAAAGTTCCATGAACAGATAAAAGTCGAGCTAAGAGCAAGATGGAGAGATAGAAGAGTTCTTACTGACTACATGGTGAATAAGGTGGACCTTGGAGACAACTGATGGTGAAGTGACTGTGTGTTTTGCTAAGCCGGGGGTGGCTTTATATATTGCCTCCGACAAAAGAAGTATTGCATTACAGTACATGTGAGGGCTCGGATCGTCTGGCGCGAAACTGGACACTGGCGCCGACCTGACGGCTTCCAATCATTCTTTAGAAATTGCTTTGTGATTTACATCTATCTCGAATTTAGACGTTTTTGTCTTCTCAATCTTGCTTTAACTCAGCTCTTAATCTATTACATAGTTTTATTTATTCATCCTCAGTTTATACAAAGTACATTACATATGGTGATGCAATGACACATGTCAATCATGCGCATAATTATTTATAGATGTGTTTCTATATACAACATGACAATTTTGTTATAAGTTATATACAATATGGGGTTGTTGGTTTAAATTACCATATATATATATATTAAAAATAAAGAAGGCATCTCCTGACCACGAGCACATGTGCTTTTTAGATGGCAGAGCGCCATCTAGTGGATCAAAAATAAACTAAACGTTTATTTAGCTTGCTCCGTGATATTTGGCCAACCCAATTTCTTGATAAATCAAGAAAAGCCATCCACGAACGCGTTTCGCGCTGTTGGCGCTCGTCAGCGTGGAGTAGGCTGTAGCCACTGCGACCAAAAAGATTTTTTGGTCCAAATGGCTTCCCGAGAAATCAAGAAATAACGAGCGCCAACAGCGCGAAACGCGTTCGTGGATGGCTTTTCTTGATTTATCAAGAAATTGGGTTGGCCAAATATCACGGAGCAAGCAAATAAACGTTTAGTTTATTTTTGCTCCACTAGATGGCGCTCTGCCATCTAAAAAGCACATGTGCTCGTGGTCAGGAGATGCCTTCTTTATTTTCAATATCAACACCTGACCCACTTATCTTTTATTTATTTTTTTCTATTGTTTTTTCATATATATATTATATTTAAAAAAAAAAAAGAGATGATCTTCCGTTTGAATTTAGATCATGTTGAGGATTATTGTAATGGTGATGCAGTCGTGGCTAAATTTCTTAAAAGAATAATAATAAAATGGTCTTGATCAGATATTGCTTTATTGAGCTGAGAAATGAATTCATATTAAAAACATAATTTTGTACAAGTACAGCCTGGCTTAAGGCGTAAGAATAAAAAATATGAAAAAGAATATTTACATAATTACATATGGTTTGAGCCGACCAGCCGGGGAAGAACAACAACAATGATTATTTATAAAGAAGGCGTGACCTCTGGCGGTCGATTAAAACAGAGTATTTATATCAATGAAATTATAACTTTAAATAAAATAATACCTTAATATAACATTTTAAATAATACATTTATATAACATTTCCCCCCTGTGAATAGAATAATATAGGTTCAGAGAAAAGTGATAAAAATATAGAAAAAAAAATTAAATGATTAGAAAGAAAGGTGAGATGATATTCACTTATCATATAGGTTTTAAATATGGTAACCAATAGACAGGAAAGTACAAAAGGTAAATGATAAAAATGTAAATGATTACAAAAATTAATGGTAGAGTGTGAAAATGAAATGCATGATTATTAAAAAGTGGGAAATAAAAGGATGATATCCCTTGATCATATTGGCTTGTTGTGAGCCAATAGATTGGGAAAAACATGAGAAAATGAAATTATTAAAAATAAGAAAAATGCATGATATTTACAAAAGTATATAAATTTAAAATGATGAATTACATTGAAAACAATATGAAAAAATAATTGCATTTGTAAAAGATAGGTGGAAACATTTGATGATAAGAAAATAAGGCATTTGTGAAAAAGCAATAAAAGAGAAAGTTTATGTACAAAAGGCAAATGTGAAAACAAGTTATGAAAATGTAAAGATTAAAAAAAATGGTAGGGCAAAAGAATGATTTAAAGAAAAAGAATCAAGGTGGACAAAAACAAAAGTTAAAATTTACATATGTTGACTACGCTAAATTTACATATTTGTTAGGTACGCTTTGAGATATTAACACAGGAAATAAGCAATAGGGGTAAAAATGAAAATTTTTGAAAATAATAACATATTAAGAAATGAAATTAATAAGAAACTATCAAAATATTAAAAGTTGGGGAATTTAAACACAAGATGGAAATGTGTGTGAAGCTATAAGGCATAGTGGTCATATGATAATCAATAGGGAATTCGGAACATATTGTAAAAGGAAAATATGATAAAAATTAAAGTTTAGCTAATTTTCAATAAAGATTAATGATGCGAGGAAGTAATATTAATTTGTTGTTGTTGTTTTCCTGGCCGACTGTTTTACATATAGAGTTATAAAAAAAATGATATCTGTAAATGTTTTAACTTAATTGTAAATATTTAATGGTAAAGCATGAAAAGAGATATATCAAGCAGGAAATATCTACTCTTTTTTTTTAATATAATATTAGTCGACAGGATATTTACCTGTTTATGCCAAAAGCAAAATTTTTCGAATTCAAATATGCAAATCTTCTAACCAAAAATAACTTTTTTTAATCAAAAATAGTTCATTTTAATCAAAAATAGTTCATTTTAATCAAAAATAGCTCATTCCAATCAAAAATAGCTTTCTCAAACAAAAATAGCTTATTTTCAATTATGCAATCAAACAATAGCCCAATTCAAAACAACAGAAATATTATTTTTTTTAAATATAATATAAGTCGACAGGATATTTACCTGTTTGTTTCAAAATGACTAAAGCAAAATTTTTCAAATTCAACTATGCAAATTCTTCAACTAAAAATAGTTCATTCACTAATATTCAAATTCTTCTTCAATCAAATATAATCCTCTCCAATCAAAAATATAACATATATATATATGAATTTTATAAGTGTGTGTAGGAAAATCATCATTGGATGCAAAAATAAATATTTATAGTTTATATATTATCAATTGTCTTTCTTCCTTGCCTTTTTTCATTTGTTGTCCTTTTGGTTTTTTTATATATATAAATAAACATCAAGTTATATATGTATATGTATGTAGAAAATTTAAATATGGTTAGTAATTTGAGTAGCCCATTTCTTTATACTATAATATTTATTATATAAATAAATATAAATATATTTATACATGTATATCTTGATTTTTCTATGTTTATAAGTGGTAACCTTACAATAGGAGTCTCAAAGTGTGGGGAAGACTGTAAATGTGAAAGTTGAGCTAGCCTCAGGTCTTTTATCTGAAAATTTAAGATCTTCATATGTTGAGTTTACAAAAAACTTTGACCTAAAAATCCCAAACCTTACAGTCTTAACAGAAAACTGTGTATGCGAAATAACATTTTATTTGATTTAATAAACATTATTTATAAAGATGCAGTAATATTTAGGAAGTAATAAAAATATATAATAATGGATTTATAATTTTTTTCAGTTAAGTCCATTATATTTTGCTTGTTTGTCATCACGAATCAGATTACAACAAAATTCCGCCACCATATGTTGATTCCAAAGACCATTTCTCTTGATGGAAGCGTTCACCTTTTTCTTCGCTCTCTGCACCGAGATTATCAGGGAAAAGGTTTAAATGTGAATCCATAAAATTCATTAAGAACCCGAGCTTATGGAATTTGGAAATCATATTTTCTACGATTCGCGCATAATTCGGTGACTTATTATTGCCTAAAAAGTGTTTGACAACGTTGATGAATACAAGCCAAGCATTTTTATCATCTTCTTTCAATGTTGCAATAAAATCTTCGTCATTTATTAGTTTACGAATTTGAGGTTCAATGAGAATACCTTCCGTTATCTTAGAACAACTAATCTTCGGAAATTTATTCATTAAATATTTGACAGTATCAATATCTTTCTTTAAAGCCTTTACATTAATTTATATATTATATTGTTAGTATGAAATAAAGTAAGAAGAGGAGCTTCTTTATACACATTTATTCTCGCTAGCTTTCGAACCTACATGGTTCTTCATCTGGCATGGAGTGTAAAAGCTATCCATGCCAGATGAAGAACCATGTAGGTTCGAAAGCTAGCGAGAATAAATGTGTATAAAGAAGCTCCTTTTCTTACTTTATTTCATACTAATTTGATCAGGATAAGAGTTATTCTATAAAAAAATATATATTATATTGTAGCGTAGAAATCAAGTGTTTGTATATCTGAAGATGTAAAAGTATTTATTGATGACGTCACGGCGACTAGTCGACAATTATCAACAAATTAACCGAACTATCTACAGCTAGAGAATATCGAGAAAGCAAGCTAGGCAACTAAATGAAGATTTAACAAATGTAAAATTTCAAATCTGTTTCAAATATTTTCGTCGAATAATTAAATTAAATAATAAATTATTTCTTCGCCACATAGCTTCCTCCTATAAAGAGCATCGACCCGACTTGCATCCTCAGTCTCCAGAACTAGTAATAGGGTTGGAATATTTTCAGGTGTCTGCGGTGGATGTCTTCTTCAGTTGAGATATCTTCTTATGAGGGCTTGGCAGGTCTATATTTACGTCAATGTAGTTTTTTCTTATTTTTACTGTGGTCGGCAAAGAAGGATTTTCTAACTTTGCGGTCTCACCTCCAATATGGTCCATCATCTAGTTTTCATGGCGGGGCGTCCAGATAGATCTTCTAGCAGGTGAGAAATGTTGTCTGTTTCGATCGGGATATGAGGTAGGGCTTCGGTAGCGAGTGAAATTTTTCCTCGATGATTCGTCATTGGGCTCCTGAGATTCGGCCCGAGAGTTGTAGAATACCATTGCGTCTTGCTTTCTTTGGAAATAATTATTTCTCCTTTTTTCATTTTGTCTCTTCCCTCAGTTGTCCGCCATTCATTGATGTCGCGTCTTCTTCCTTGCTTCTGATACTGAGTTGTAGGATGTGGAGTTCTAGGTTGAGCCTCGAATCTAGGCTTTGATTCTGGCCTGGGTGCTTGAGAGGGACTTTTTGTAGATTTTGATATAGGCGCCAAGGTCTTTACAATCTCTTCCCTCACTAAATCTTCAATGGCAGCGATTTTAGGCTCCTCTTGAGGAGAGTGCAATGCTTGCTGTATCTCCTCGCGGACAATTTTTCGGATCAGCAATGACAGATATTCTCCGTCATCCTGGTCACAGAGATAGGCTACATTTGGTAGGCGCTCGTACCTGGTTGGGGTAACTCGCCTACAACGGAGCGCTTCAACACGGCGACATTCTGTAATGAATTGCTCGGTGCTTTGTACATCCCTCGATAGGTGGGTTGATAAAGCTCCTCAGCTATCCTTTCATGAGGTGGGAGATTTTATCTTCCTCGCTCTTTTGAGGATCAACCTCTTTGCACAAGCACAGGACATCCTGGGTGTAAAATTCGGTACTCTCACCTATTAATTGCACCCGTGTTTTAAGTTTTTTTTTCCGCTTGCAATTTTGAATTTTCTTTTTTTCCCGAACACTTTCTCTAATTGAGATGTGAAATCTTACCAAGTCTGTATGCTTTCATCGTTGTTCTCAAGCCATTTTATAGCAGTTCCAGACAGAAAAAAAATAGACTTAAGTAAGACAAAGTGTCTCGTCCCGATGGTTGTACCTTGCCACACGCTTATACCCTTTTAACCATTTTTGGAGATCTTCACCACCCTCCCCGGAGAAAATGGAAGGGTTCCTTGGCAGATGTTGAACAACGTAGTTGCTTCCTGGGTACTTGCTTCCATTCTTTGCAATCAGGTTTTGTAGTTCTGAATCACCAGTTTGTTCTTTGGCGATCTCTTCATTATCGATGGTTGTGATAGCATCAACTCTGAACAGAGCATTGGCGACTATGTTGTCAGTACCTTTTATGTACTTGATATCAGTAGTAAATTGGAAGATGTATTGTAGATGCCTTAATTGCCTAGGAGAAGCTTTCTCATTTTTTTGTTTGAATGCGTAGATTAAAGGTTTGTGATCAGTTAAAATTGTAAACTCACGTGCCTCAAGCAGGTACTTGAAGAATTTGATAGACAAATATATTGCGAGAAGCTCTCTATCATATGTACTATAATTGCATTGAGCAGGATTAAAGATTTTTAGAGAAAAATGCTATTGGTTTCCATGTATTATTGCCAAGCTGTTGGAGAACTGACCCAACTGCCCGATCTGAAGCATCTGTACCGAGTGAGATAGGCAGTTCAGCATCGGGATAGGCTAACAGTGCTGTATTAAGTAGGACTTGTTTGCATTGTTCAAACTGAACTTCAGCTTCTTCATTCCATTTTATTTCGCTTCTATCCTTTTTCTTGGCACCCCTCAAGTATTCATGAAGGATTGCCTGAGTCTCTGCTGCATTGTTCAAAAAGGTATGATAAAAGTTTAGCATACCCAAAAATATGCGTATTTCATGAACTGTTTTTGGTTTCTTATATTCTAAAATAGCTTTACCTTTGTTGGGAGTGGTTTCACACCGTGAGAGGTAATTAGGCATCCTATAAAATCAATTTCCTGTACCAGAAATTTAGATTTAGAAAGATTGATTCTTAATCCATAGGAATCTAGTCTGCAGAATAAGGTTTCAAGGTGGCTGTAATGCTCTTCCTCTGTTTTAGAGGCTACCAGAATATCATCTAAGTAGACAAATGCAAAGTTCAAATTTCTTAAGACTTCATGCATGAATCTCTGAAAGGTGGCAGTAGCATTTCTAAGACAGAAACTCATTACATTAAATTCGAATAGCCCAAAAGGAGTAATGATGGCAGTCTTTGGTTTATCCTCTTCTGCAATTGGAATCTGATAGAATGCCTTGCATAGGTCTATTTTTGAGTACACACGAGTACCTTTCAATATGTGGTGGAAATCGTCCAGTCTAGGGATTGGATAACGATCTGGAAGTGTAACTGCATTGAGTATTCTATAATCACCACAAGGTCTTAGTGATTCGTCCTTTTTTGAAACTAAATGTAGTGGACTCGCCCAAGGAGAATTTAAGGGTCTAATTATTCCATTATTCAACATATATTGAAATTCTGCTTCAGCAAGAGTTAATCTCTGTGGATCTAGAAGACAGGCTTTTGAAAGAATTTGCTGACCTCTTGTGGGAATATAATGCTTAACGTTATGTTTTGCTTCTACAAAATCTGATGGTGGCCTACATAGGTTAGGGTATTTGGTTAAGATAGCGCTGACCTTGGAGGTTGAATTTAGAGTGCTAATATTTCCCATGTCTGAGATTGACTGAATGACGCCTCTTATGTAAATATTAGTTTTCCCATCAATTAGGCGTTTATTTTTCATATCAATTATCAATCCAAAGTTGTTCAAAAAGTCTGCTCCTAATATTTCTCTGTTGACATTGGCGATTACAAAAGGCCATTGAAATTGACGTCGAAGTCCGATATCCAATTTTCTAACTTTTGTTCCATAGGTAACAATTTCTGTACCATTGGCTTCATAAATTCATAATCAGAGATAGGCATCCTATTTTTATCCTTTGGAGGTATTATAGAGATATCAGCACCACTGTCCACCAAAAAGCGCAATCCCGTGTTTTTGTCTGTCACAAACAATCCTGAATGCCTGGCGGAAGATTTTGTCCGCTGGTTGGAGTTTTCCGACTCTTTCCAATTGCACGTGTTGGGCCATTTTTCACAAAACGAACCTGTTATGTCTTTAATATTTAAATTACTGACATTTGTTTACACACAAATACAAAAACAATTTATTCTCGAAACATGTTTTGATTACAACGTGGATGATGATGATAAAAACAGAATATAAAAAATCAATGATAATTAATACACAACAACTCCTCCCCATTAAGTCAAACACCAATCAGATGTCAAAAATCTTAGTAGGCTTCCTTATTCTTGAGGACCTCCTCAAGACAGGCTGCGGAGTCACTGCAGGAGACTCTATTGCTGGAGCATCTTGGGTTTCTTCGCTCTCAGGTGGCACTTGTGGAGTCGACGATGTAGAAGGCAAGGATTCATTTTCTCCACAGCTCCTTACCTGATCCAAATGTCTATTGATAACTCTTCCATCATCAGTTTCCACTTTAACTGAGACAGGGCCTGTTTTTTCACAGACCACTCCAGGTAGCCATTTAGGACCATGGTAATTCCTAGCCACAATCTCCTGTCCTTCTTCCACCGCTCTATGGGGTCTCCATGTTCTCATGAATTTTTCTTCTTGTTTATTCCTCTCCTCAGAGACAATCTCTGGATGACATTTATTCAGAAGACATTTTAAATTCCTATTCATTAGAAGCTGAGCTGGAGATTTTTGGGTTGTGTTATTGATAGTTATTCTCATTGTCAATAGAGATCTAGCCAACCTGGTTGACCAATCACCATTGTCATTTTTTCTAAGAAGATTTTTCAAAGTTTGTATGGCTCTCTCTACCTGGCCATTAGAGGCAGCGTGATATGGAGCACAGAGAATGTGTCTTATACTGTTTCTTTTTAAGAATGTCTGAAATTGATCGGAAATAAAAGAAGTTCCGTTATCCGAAACAATTACATCTGGCAAACCATGAGTAGCAAACATTTCTCTTAAAACTTTAATGGTAATTTCAGCAGAGGTTGATGGCACGATTTTTGCTTCTGTCCATTTTGAAAAAGCATCTACTGCTACTAAAAATAATTTTCCTTGAAAGGGACCAGCATGGTCGATGTGTAATCTTGACCAAGGTCTGGAAGGCCAAATCCAGGGGTATACACTAATCTTTGGTGGATCATGACTACAAGACAAACAGATTCTACAATATATATTAGATACCAATCTCTCAATGTCCTTGTCCATATTAGGCCACCAGCATAATCCTCGAGCTAATGCCTTAGTTCCCACTATACCAACATGGATGTCATGCAAGAGATTTAAGATGTCTCTTCTCAACTTTTCAGGAATTATCACTCTGCTCCCCCACAGCAAGCAATCTTTGTGAACTGAAATCTCACTAGACCTGTTGGAAAAATCTTTAAATTTCTCCTCATACCTCTGCTCAGGCCACCCATTCATTGCCCAAAATTTTATCCTAGACAGAATAGGATCCTTATTAGTTAACTTTGCAACTTCAGAAGAACTAACAGCAGCATTTTCTGACTCAATGAAAAATACTTCAGGTGGGTTTGGAACTTCACTTGGTGATTCATTCAATGGAAGTCTACTGAGTGCATCTACATTCCCATTTGTTCTTCCTGGTTTATATTCTATAGAGTATGAATATGCAGACAGAGTTAGGCACCATCTTAACATGCGAGGTGATAAAACTTGAGGTATCGGTTTACTAGGATTGAAAAGGCCAATTAGAGGTTTATGGTCTGTCAAAATTTTGAATTTCCTCCCCAGAAGATACTGATAAAATTTAGATACAGCAAATATTACTGCCAATGCTTCTCTATCAATCACAGCATATCTTCTTTCAGTTTTATTCAAGGTCCGGGAGGCGAATACAACTGGTCTTTCAACTCCATGATCTACTTGGGACAATATGGCTCCAATGCCATACTCAGAAGCATCACAGCTGACCAGAATAGGCAGATTATCATCAAAATGAGCTAGAACAGACTCAGAACTGATTAAGCTTTTAGCTTCTTTAAAGGCTCTTTGATGCTCTCTGTTCCATTTCCAAGGATTATTACTGTCTAAAAGTCTATGAAGAGGTTCAACTACTGTGGCTTTATTTCTTAAAAACCTCTCATAATAATTTAAAAGTCCTAAAAAAGACATCAATTCTTTTTTATTAGATGGTGGTCTGGCATCTTTAATTGCTCTCAACTTTTCTTCGGATGGATGAATTCCTTTATTGTCAATTTTCATTCCTAAAAATTCAATTTCTGGAACATAAAATTTACATTTATTTCTTTTAAGTCGGAGTCCTGCTTCCTTGAAACGCAAAAGAACTTTTTCTGTTTTTTTCTTAAGGTCACCACAATTTATTCCTGATATAAGGACATCGTCCAAATAAACTGCTACTCCATCAATCCCCATTAGAAGAGTGTCCATAAATCTTTGGAAGGTTCCGACTGCGGAATTCAATCCAATGGGAAGACGTTTAACTCTATACAATCCTCTGGGCGTATTAATGGTAAGAATTTCAGAAGATTCATCATCCACCTTTAATTGTTGATAGGCTTGGGCCATATCTAATTTAGTAAATACCTTACCACCTCTTAGCCTGTCCAAAAGTTGTGGAATTGTGGGCAGTGGATATTTATCTGGGTTGGTATATAAGTTAACTGTTGTCTTGTAATCATGACAAATCCTTATTGTTCCATCATTTTTTAGAACCGTAACAATTGGTGATGCCCATTTAGAAAATTTTATTGGTTCAATAATTCCTTGCTCTTCCAGGGATTTCAGCTTTTTATCCACTAACTCTCTTAGAGCAAAAGGCACTGCCCTGGCCTTTACAAATTTTGGCACAGCATTTTCAGGAAGATCAATGTGAATTAAAGGGCCATTGTAAGCATCTATTTCTTCCTTGAACAATTCCTCGAATTCAGGAGATATCGGATTACTTCCATTTATATTCAAGAAATTTATTTTTAAATGGAACGCTCCGAACCATTGTCTTCCTAGAATATTAGGACCCAGTCCATCAGCCACCAAAATTGGCATGTTTTTTGTGCAATTTGCGACTTTAGCCATCACATTGAGTTTTCCTAGAATTTTTACTTTATCTGATGCCCATGTTCTTAAAGAAACATCAGATTTACTAAGTTGCGTCATTTTCCAGTACTTTAAATAGGTTTCTTTATTCAGTATTGAATACATACTACCTGAATCTATTAGCATTGCTATTTCATTTCCATCTAAATTTGCTGTAATGTAGAATGGACAAATTTCATCATCTGTTTTGAGGTTATTCAAAGATGGATCACTAAAACTATTATTTTTATTATGTAAATATGTAAGATTATTTGCTTTTGTTAAACAAGCCTTTTGTAAATGACCTATTTTGCCACACTTAAAACATTTAGCATTTTGGAATTTACATACTTTTGGCAAGTGGTTGCCCTTGCAACGAATGCAAACCAGTTTGTTTACACTTCTTTTAAAACTATTAGAATTGACTTTATTTGGCTTAAACTTAGGCGATTCAAATTTATTTAATTTACTAATTACATTTAATTCTGGCATTTTTCCCTGTAGAATACTTGCATCTGCACTAGCCGATTCATCACACAGTGCCAAATTCACAGCTTTTTCAAAGGTTAAATCTTTTTCAGACAATAGTCTTTTAACCAGAAATTCATTTCTCAGGCCACATACCAGTCTATCTCTTAAGCGATCATCTAAATCAATAAATTCACAGTTTTCGCTTAATTTTCTTAGTTCAGCCACATAGGCGGATACAGATTCTGTGCCTTGATTTCTTTTATTGAAATGGTATCTTTGTACAATTACGTTTGGTTTAGGGCAGAAATGGCCAGTCAATAGCTTGATCAATTCGCTATAATCAATATCATTTAAAGGCTTAGGTGCGGCCAATGATCTTGCCAAAGAAAAAGTTTCAGGACCTATTAAAGTCAATAATATTGCCTTCTTTTGTTCAATTTTTTCAATGCCATTTGCCACGAAATAAAATTTAATTCTTTCGAGATATGCAATCCACCCTTCAGGCTTAGATAAATCGAAATTTTCAAGCTTGCCAAAACTCGCCATTTTTTAAAAATATTTTTACTTAAAAACTTTAAATATTTTATATTTAAAATTACTTACATATTCAATTAAGAATCGACATCCTCGTCGCCAAAAATTGTTATGTCTTTAATATTTAAATTACTGACATTTGTTTACACACAAATACAAAAACAATTTATTCTCGAAACATGTTTTGATTACAACGTGGATGATGATGATAAAAACAGAATATAAAAAATCAATGATAATTAATACACAACAGAACCCAACAATGATGTAAACATATTACATCATATATGTACAGTGTCTTGACGAAGTGTTTGCTGTCCAGATGGAGGACCTGGACAAGTTCTGGGCTTCTTGTATTCCGAGGCCCGCTGCAGTAAGGTCCAGATGGAGGACCTGGACAAGCTCTGGGCTTCTTGTATTCCAAGGCCCGCTGCAGTAAGATGGAGGATGTACATATGTAATTATATGTATTATAACCAATCCCTTTCTTTATATACAAGATGAAAGGTCTAAATTTCTTTTTTATATTGAGACGTTACAGAAACAATTTTCAATTGTACATAAATTCCTTTAAAATGTTACTTTAATTTTTCATATGTCTATTTTCATTTTTATTTTCCATTCATTAAAAGTCAATGATGTACATACTAAATTAGTAAAAACTCAATAAAAACGATATGTAAAAATACACATAAACAAATGGCTTGTAAAAGAAAGCAGCAATAAATGAGTTTAGGTAAAATGTCTATTTCATTAACAAACATTTCACTTTTAAAATAATAAACTTTAAAAATAAAGTTTTACTAAACAAAAATTAGCGTTTTAAAAATAAAAACGTGGCATTTGGCGCAGTCGAAAAGGATACGGAAAGAAAAAATGGCGGAAAATCTAAACAACCGGTTGCAAAAATTCAACGGCTCGAAGTCGGCAATTAGGCCTGAGTCATGGATCAAATTATATGATTTTGAAAATAATTCTTTAAAAGAAGATGAAAAAATCAAAAATCTTATGTACTACTTGACAGATTCAGCACTTGAATGGTATGCAGACGAGATTATTTCAAATCCTGCAATAAAAAGATGGGAAGTTGTAAAGGAAAAGTTGATTCAAAGATTTGGTTCATACAACGCAAATCCAATTGTCTCAGCATCACATCGAAGATTAAAACGAGAAGAATCAATAGAAAATTATTTTCAAGATAAAATTCGCCTGTTAAATCAAACCCATCTAACGAAGGAGGAAAAAATACATTTATTAACAGACGGACTTCCAAATGATTGGAAAGATTTAATTGTGGCTGCACAGCCAACTGACACCACAAAATGGTTTCATATCGCAGCTTCAATTGAACAAAATAGGGCTTCAATTCAGTTTAAGCCTAAAAACAAAATACATCTCGCGACAAAAAATAATGATAGTAGAAAAAATGTTTGCCCATTCTGGTGTCCAATATGTTCGAAAAAGGGAATAAAAATTAAACATTGGGTCACAGATTGTGAGGATTATGATCCTAATTATAAAAAGGATAGGCCTAATCAAAACACTTCAGTGAAACAAGTATGCGGAGCCCCGGAATTGTTGAATGTAAGTACTTTGACAAATACCCCTACACAAGGAGCTTTCAAGCTTATCAACATAAGTGTTGAAGTAAATGGAATTCCTGCGCAAGCATTTGTGGATACTGGAGCAACAGTATCAATAATCAATTGGCGATTGTTCAAGCGAACCCGTCTTCAACTTCAACCAAATTCAGACATTCACATCAGCCAAGCGGATGGTGTTACCAGGACATGTGGAAGCCTTCAGACCAAGGTAAGAATAGATAAACTAATTAAACCTGTAACTCTCCATGTAATGAAGAACTTTAAATATCCACTCTTGATCGGATTAGATGTTGCATCTCTTTTTAATCTTTTAATAGATGTCAAAGACAAAACAATTTACACCAAATTTGATGGATTACAAAATCCAATTCTTGTAAATCATCTAGAAGAGATAAGAGAACATGAATTAAAAGAATTACTTGAACACAATAGGAATGTATTTTCTCAGCATGCTATTGATTTGGGAAAAGTAGCTATACAACATAAGATCATCACGAAAAGTGAACAACCAATTTCTCTTAGACCCTATCGTCGTCCTCTGAAAGAGTATGAAGAGATAGCTGAACAAGTTAAAGAACTTCTCGAACACAAGTTAATAAGAATTTCAGATTCTCCTTGGGCATTTCCTGTTGTTATGGTTCCCAAGAAGGATGGAAATAAAAGGATGTGCATTGATTACAGACGTCTTAATGAGATCACACTGGATGACAGGCAACCCCTACCTCACATACAGGACATGTTTGATCGATTGCATGGATCCAGTTTCTTCTCTACCCTTGATGTTGCATGGGGTTATTGGCAGATCGAAATGGACCCGCAATCTATTCAAAAAACTGCATTAGTCACAAACGATGGTCATTATGAGTTTTTAGTGATGCCCTTTGGTTTAAAAAATGCTGCTTCAACGTTTCAAAGGATAATCCAACATATTCTAGGTGAATTATTATGGAAAGGAACTTGCTCTTTCCAAGATGACATATTGGTGTACACGAAAACATGGCAAGAGCACATAGAGCTTCTTAGTAAAGTTTTTGACAAATTAAGACAGTACAACATGAAATTAAAATTGTCGAAATGTATTTTTGGAAGAACTGAAGTAAAATACCTCGGACATATCATCAGTCACAATCAATTAAAACCTGATCCAGGAAAAGTAAAATCTATTCAAGACTTTCCAAGACCTGATACTGTAAAGAAAGTTCGTCAGTTCATGGGATTGGCAAATTATTACAGAAAATTTGTGAGGGACTTTTCTAAAATTTCATTCCCCTTGGTTCGACTCACTCGGAAGAATCAGCCCTTCATCTGGAATGAGGAAGTAGAGGAGTCATTCGCTAAACTTAAAATGGCACTATCTACAAAACCTGTCCTTGCTATTTACAACCCGGACTACCCCTCTAAAGTTTATACAGATGCCTCCAAATATGGAATTGGAGCAATCCTAACACAAATTGGTCCAGACAATGAGGAACATGTAATTGCTTATTACTCCAAAACACTGCAACCACACCAAGAGAATTATTCTGCTTATGAGATGGAATGCCTAGCCGTAATACAAGCAACTGATCACTTTCATGTATACATAGAAAACCAACCATTTGAAATCATCACTGATCATGCGGCGCTCCAATGGCTTTTCACCATGAAGAAACCAAAACCTAAGTATTTTAGATGGATTCTTAGTTTATCCTCGAAATCATGTAACATCGTTCATCGTTCTGGAAAGCAACAAACTCATGTTGACGCCCTATCAAGACTCCCAGTTGTTAACATTGCAACTCAAGAACTTCAAGAACACCAACAAAATTCAGATTTGAGTTTCTTGAAAAATTCCCACACTCACGACGGTGTGGTAATGATCAAACAAAAAGGAGTTTTTAAAGCAGTTGTCCCAAACTCGCTTACCAAAAAAATATTGGAAGAATATCACGATTCATTGAGTCACCCATCAATAACCAAAACATGCAAACTTATAACTCAATGTTATTGGTGGAAAGGAATAACAACTGATATCAAGAATTATGTTCGATCTTGTAAATCTTGTCAACTAGTGAAGGTCAGACATGAACCAACTTTAGGAGAAATGATCACTCCAACGTCAAATATCCAACCATTACAAATGATCGGTTGTGACACTATTGTACTGGGAACAGCAGCAGCTAACACAAAGCATAAATTCATTCAAGTTTTTGTTGATCACGCAACTCGTTATCTATGGGCATATCCCACAATAACAAACACTGCTCAAGCTGTCACTCAATGTCTTGATAAGATAATCAAATCAGTTAATTCGATCAATACTATCTTAACAGATAATGGCAAAAATTTTATATCAAAAGAGTTCAACAAATGTCTTTCTTTACAAGGAATTAAACACACATATACTTCGCCCTATCATCCTCAGTGCAATGGCATTTGTGAGAAATTAAATGATACGATAATGACAAAACTGAGAATAGCTGTTCTAGAGAAACCTAGATGTAAATGGAGCTCATTGTTACCGCAAGTTGTCAAAAATTATAATTCCACACCACATGACGTGACTGGTTTTTCACCGCTTTTCTTAATGTATGGAATCGGTAATGTACCCGAATTTGCCGACCAAACTCCAATTACAATTGAAGAAGCCAGGAAGAAAGCTAGCCTGCGGACAGAACAAATTAGAAGTAAGTGGAAGATTAAACACGATAGCCATCACCCCAAGTATGTCTTTAAAGAAGGAGACTTAGTCATAAGAAAAATTGCCTTCAACGACCCTCGTCTCATCAAGACATCACCAAAATATGAAGGACCATTTGTCATTCAAAAAAAGATATCTGATGTAACCTACGATATCTCTCTGAAAGACCAAAAGCAAGCAAGACGCGTTCACATATCTCAACTTCGACCATTTATTACCCGAGAATAAATGCTTCAAGAAGGGGAATATGAGACGTTACAGAAACAATTTTCAATTGTACATAAATTCCTTTAAAATGTTACTTTAATTTTTCATATGTCTATTTTCATTTTTATTTTCCATTCATTAAAAGTCAATGATGTACATACTAAATTAGTAAAAACTCAATAAAAACGATATGTAAAAATACACATAAACAAATGGCTTGTAAAAGAAAGCAGCAATAAATGAGTTTAGGTAAAATGTCTATTTCATTAACAAACATTTCACTTTTAAAATAATAAACTTTAAAAATAAAGTTTTACTAAACAAAAATTAGCGTTTTAAAAATAAAAACGTGGCAATATATATACTCTTTTAAATATATACTCTAGATCAGTGTCGGGCAACCGGTGTGCCGTGGCACACTGGTGTGCCGCGAAGAATTCTAGGTGTGCCGCGAACATTTTTGTAGGTATTTAGAACTTTTGGTTAAATTTAAAAATAATGTTTCAAAAAATATTTTTTATAATTTTTATTCAATTTTAATAATTTTTTTCAAAAATTTTCATATAAAAAATGAAATTAAAAAAAAAGCTAATTTCATTTTATATAAAACTTATTTTGGTATTATAATTAGAACAGTTTGCATAATTTTATATTTCATATAACGTATGTACATAATCTTGACGTACATAACTGGCACGTGCCATTATTAAAAAATAAAAATGCAAATAGGTACGTACCTATTTAAAATCATAAGTTAAAAAAAAAACAATCCGCGAAAACAACTTTATTTAATAAAGTTGAATACATACTGCGGGAAAATACCTAATTTTTAAAATAATATGTACAAACTTAACCGTCATTTACAATCTTTGTCACAGCTGTTTATTAATAGAGACTCAAAGCTACAAACCTTAAAAAAAAGAAAACAAAAAAAAATTATAAATTTATTTAAAAAATTTATTCGGAGTTTTCGTCAAAGTATTGCTGTAGTAATTCTTCATTTTTTTTGCATGTTGTAAAACACACACACATTCACACAATAAGTTTTGTACACCGTAAAATCTGTTGGTTAAAAAAGGAAAAAAATATTTTTGTTACGAAATTCTCACTCACTTTTAACTCAAGGTAACTTTATTTAAACATTTTATTATTATATTTGTGTGTTTTCTAAATTCTATCAAAACTAGATGGAGAGATTTCTAATTAGAGAAGGTGCCAGTGATAAACAAAATCAAAACGAAAATAAAGAAGATAAGAAAATAGTAAAATCAACTGGTAATAAGAGGAAATACGTTGAAGATTATCTCAAATATGGATTTATACCATCTGTTAATGATCAATCACTGCCGTTTTGCTTAATTTGCCAAAAAACCCTCGGCAACGAAACACCTACGAGGAAATTTATAGTGAGAACCACAGGTGCGCCGCGAAAAAAATAAATTAAGCTTAGTGCGCCGCAACTCGAAAAAGGTTGCCCGACACTGCTCTAGATAGATTAGGTATTTTAAAGATAATAATAAAATTTCAAGAAGAAATACTAGATTAAATAAATTAATTAAATATATACTCTAGATAGATTAGGTATTTTAAAGATAATAATAGAAATTTTAAGAAGGAACACTAAATTAAAATTTCAGGAAATCGACCCCTGATATATTTTATTATATTTTATTATTAATTTAAAATTAATTTTATCCCAAAGAATATTTTTTATTTTATTTTCCGAATTTATTCTACGAAATAAATACCTTTTTTTTACTCTGTAAAAAGAGATAAAAAAATTTTTTTAGTCACGCGAGATTTGAAATGAGTCAGTTGGAATCGAGGAGCGGAAGGGTCGAGGACGGAATGTGAGTATGTATAGATAAATGGTAAGTAGGAGATTATGATTAATTTTAGTTCCTGTCGGCTAAAGGGCCCGCTTATAGAGTAGAAATTTCATACCGCATTTAGTGAGTTTCTTTATTTATTTATTTTTTATAGGTATAAAAAATGTGTTAAGTAATTTTATAAAGTTGCAATCTCTACTATATAGTATATTCCAAATAAAAAAATTTGTTTTTTTTTATATACTTCGATGAGATTAGGAGTAAAGAATTGCTTGTAAATATTATAACCTTTCACCATTATATAATCTCCCTTTTTGTCTCATAATATAGATAATTCTTTGGTATAATAAAATTTCACATATATTTATTTTTATCAATTCGTTTTTTTGTGTGTTTTATACCAGACTAGACATACAATGGTAATTTCCATGGTCAATTCTACCAATAAACAATTACATATGCTCATATATATATCATATAACTCATGTTAACATTCAAGTCAATTTCATTTCCTTAATTTTATTGTGTATGCATATATATTGTTTAAATTTAAACATGTGGTGGTTTATATCTCATTCTATTGAGAATTGAACTAGCGTTTGTGTGTATCATGCTTTGGTGTGTTTTTCCATTTTGGCCAGGTTTCCAATAGTCTAACATAATTGTAAATTCCCTTAAAGTGTATCGGAATGAGGTGTATGTTATTCAAATCGTAGAGGTGATGATTGTACATTTCACCACGATAGAAATTGACCCAACAATATTGTTGTATTAAGATTTTCTTTTCGCTAACTCACTTTGAGGTTTGCCCTCGGTACCACGTTGTGATATGGGGAGTGGACTTCACATAGATGGACTTTGGTATACTATATAAATTTCTAAATTTGATAGTATGTTAACATAGGATTTGAATGAAATTCTTCATTCTTTATATTTAAGTGTTTATACTAATCGTATATTGTATTTTTTTGTTTGTGTGTTCGCCGTGGCGTGTTTTTGGTGAGTTTTAGTAATAATCTAGTATAATCGAAAAACCTTGAAATACGTTAGAATGGGATATTTGTTAGTCAAATATACAACGTATTTCGACACGTCCTAAACACGACTTAACATTGGATGCCCAACGTGGCGCCGAAATTACCGAAAATTACTAATAAAAATTTGTAAGAAGTAGGCCCACGCTTTAAGATTAAGAATTATGTCTCTACCTAAAAATTGAAATACGAGGGTTGTCCGTTAAATAAGTTCCACGGGGCACCACTGTCATGAGGATCGCTTTTAGGCTCGAGCCGACTGCACGGGCTCGTAGCTTGTTCTCCCCACTCCAATTTCCCACCAAGGACACGTCGCTGGTAAGCTTAGTTTTGGCTGAGCAGCCGTTTGTGATGGAGCTTCCCCACGTGTCTCCCGCCAGCTGTGAATTACGGTCAGTAATTCGCTTTTTGGCCGCAAAGAAGAATTCGGCAAAGGACATTCATACTGAACTCTGTCAAGTGTATGGAGAAGGGTGTATGAGTTCCGGGATGGTGCGCAGATGGGTCAGAGAATTTGAAAACGGCCGAACAGACGTCCACGATGAACCGCGTGCTGGACGGCCATCGGTTTCAAACGAAACCATTGCCAAAGTCGAAGCGGCAATGCTTGAAGATCGACGGGTTACTGCGCACCATCCCGGAACTCATACACCCTTCTCCATACACTTGACAGAGTTCAGTATGAATGTCCTTTGCCGAATTCTTCTTTGCGGCCAAAAAGCGAATTACTGACCGTAATTCACAGCTGGCGGGAGACATGTGGGGAAGCTCCATCACAAACGGCTGCTCAGCCAAAACTAAGCTTACCAGCGACGTGTCCTTGGTGGGAAATTGGAGTGGGGAGAACAAGCTACGAGTCCGTGCAGTCGGCTCGAGCCTAAAAGCGATCCTCATGACAGTGGTGCCCCGTGGAACTTATTTAACGGACAACCCTCGTATATAATGCTTTTGTGTGTGCGTTATTTCAATTTTTTTTAATTTCACGTGTTAAAAAAAAATATATTTTTTTCTTCCTTTTTATATAGATCTTGAAATTACCTGACTTAAAATATATATAATGCTTCTGTGTATGTGTTATTTTAAATTTTTTTTAGTTTCACGTGTTAAAGAAATATTTTCTTCCTTTTAATATAGATCTTGAAATATTAGGACATGAAGTTAGGCTTAAAACAGTGTTTTCCCACACTTCAGAGCTTCCCACAAAAATCCAAATTTAGAGCCCCTAGGGACGCGCTGGGGGGAAAGGGCCACATCTGTAAGGGGATGAAAATAGATGGACGTGAGAAAAACAACACATGTGAAGACTCTAGGCGGGAATTTCTGAGAGCCAATAGGGTCAGTCGATACCTGGCCTCCGAACCGAAAAGGTGGGTTTTACTCCCTTTGCCTCTCGCGTTTGCGAGAGGGTTTCACTCTAAAATATTTCATCCTCTTTTAAACTTTTCTGCTATTTCTTTTAAAATGTATAGGCCATATAATTTTATAATTTAGATTATACCAAAGTATAGTAATTTTTATATATATTTTTTAAATCTTTATTCGTCGAGTGATTTCGCTTGACATATTCACAAGCGCCTCTTACTTATAATTTTTCTTAATTTCTTGATAATCCAATTGTTTTTTTTTTTATTTTATGTTATCGCGAGGATCTTTAGTTTACTAGGATAAGCATGATTTCAGAGCTTTTCTGCTATTTCTTTGAAAATGTATAGGCCATATAATTTTTAATTTAGATTATACCAAAGTATAGTAATTTTTATATATTTTTTAAAATCTTTATTTGTCCGAGTGATTTCGCTTGACATATTCAAGCGCCTATTACTTTTTTTTTATTATTTCTTGATAATCCAATTGTTTATTTTTTTTATGTTATCGCGAGGATATTTAATTTTACTAGGATAAGCATAATTTCGGAGCTTTTCTGCTATTTCTTTTCACGGGCCTATTAATTTTTATTTTTTATTTTTTTCTTGATAATCCAGTTGTTTATCTTGATATCTCATGTTATCGCGGGGATATTTAGCTTACTAGGATAAGCATGATTTCAGAGCTTTCCTGCTATTTCTTTTAAAATGTATAGGCCATATAATTTTTAATTTAGATTATACCAAAGTATAGTAATTTTTATAAATATTTTTTTTTAAATCTTTATTCGCCCGAGTGATTTCGCTTGTCATTTTACCTTTTTTTTATCGAGACACTATTTACCTCAAAATATTTTGCGCAATTTTGTGGTTATATGAATATAATGTTCAGACATAAATGTCCGCTTTGATTCATAATTCTATTTATTTAGTCTTACTTATCCATGGACCTTCTAGCTTTGTTTATTTGAATTTGTAATCCGCTTATTTCTTTTATATATTGGTTTATCAAGAAGCTTTCGCCTTTATAAAATAGATTTGATTTCATTCTTTTTGGAATACATTTTACTTAGTAAATATTTCCACAGTCATGCCCAATCTATTCATTAAGTGATACAGCAGTATTAATTTATTTATATATTTTACTAGCGTTTAATGAGTATACATTATTTTAACTTAACTTCCTTCCCATCTAGACAAGCATTTTTTTTTTTTAATATTGTACGGATATGATATGCCTATAGACACTGGCATGAGAAGGTCACCTTGAAGTGTTATAAATGTGCAATTTAATTTTTTAAAGTTTCCTAGATGAAATTTCAAACGATTCTATCCCCTTTCCTGAAACACCTTTCCTTGGATGAGGACAAATAAAGGCATCTTATTAGCATTTAATTACAATAAATAATTGCCAGCAGAAGGTCTGATCAGATGCCATGAAATTTAAGCCCGTCATATATTTAGCCTTTTCTTTTGTTATAATTTGGCACCGTCATAAAGTAAAGAAAGTGGACAGTAAGCTATATCCTGATGCTGGATATGTATCTATATCAAAAAGGTGTGGTTATTCGTTCAATGAGAATTCCCTAGAAATCATACAAGACGAGTTGAGTATTTGTTTCAACACTAACGGGAAAAGATTGCCTTGTCATGGTATATGTATGAGAATATATAGTAACAAAAGTCATGGATATTCTAATGGTGTGAATTTGAGCATTTTTAAAAATAAAACCTACTTCCCCTTGGAGAAGACGATCAAAATATTTCAACGATGCTGATTCATTATATGGATTTACAGATTTCTTATAATTATCTTGATTTATAGAGGCAAGCTTTAATTATGCTCGTGAATCAGACGTGTGGTTTCTCTCCACGACAATAGTGTTTTAGAAATAGTTTTTTTTTCGTGAAGGATCTGAGCAGTCTAAATCCTGGAGTTAGAGTGGAAATCTAGATAGGGAGACCCAATCCACTCATCGCAGATAACTCCAGTGATTAATTAAGACAACTCTAACTAACAGGATATTCAAAAAGCAGGACTTTGAGGAATTAGTCATGTCAAAGACAATGTTTGCGCGGGAGTCTGGGAGTAATGATGAGAAGGGATAACAGTGGTCCGACTAATAACAGTTGAATAAATAAAATAGAAAGATCCCATATTGGTTACTAACATCAGTGGGAGCAAATACCACTATGAAATATATAAGTTATTTTTTTTTGGAACCATGCATGAGTTTAACAAGGAGCTGACGCCTTAGAGTGGCCTTCTCATTGGGATTGATTGAACTTGCTGCTGATTAGAGGAAGTGCAGTGTGTCAGGCCAGTGTATTAAGAAGAAATAGAGAAGACAGTTGAACTAATAAAATTAACAAAGATATACAAGATCAAGATTTCTCCTTGGATTCGGTTAATTTTAATTACCGCGATGAGAACGGTATTATAAGTCGGGAGAAAGTTGATTTAGTCGCATAAGGGATGGCCTCCTAGACGTGACGAAGATCACCATAGTACTTATTGAATACCGGACGGGATTCGCGTGTAACAATTCATGTTGTCAAGGGAGAGTAGGAAGAGACCAAGAAACACCCCAAAGTATCTGGGTGACGATAAGAATGACGACATAGTATAAGTTCAGCAATATACACTGGTCAAATATACGATTCTTTCCACGCCAATGCTTTGACAACCACTTCATTCTGAAAGAAGCAACGAGTTTTAACCCTAATTTTAAGGTCCTTTGGAGCGACATCTCCTGTTGCATAACGTAAAGACGCATGACAATAAAGACAATAAATTTATCTAGATCAACTGTTCCCAGATGAACATTTATGACCTGCAAGAAAGACTTCATTCACCCGCATGAATATGTCTTAGACAAGCGACCTAGTTCTATGAGCTACTATTCTGTGAGTTAAGAGTTGTCAATAATGTTAAGAATTTTTTTTTAGGAACGAGAGGAATTGCATAGTCTGATTCAACCTGCGTACAATATTTATAAAATTATACCAAGTTATTGTTAGCATCTAGAATCTACAATATCTGTAAAAGGCTTGCATAATTTCTTGAAGGGAATATTGTTCAGCTAAGTTTTAAGACTTAACCGACATTTTGTACATATATATCTCTGTTTTACCATGATAAGGTTGCCCTATCTCGTTTAGTGGGAGACAGTACTAAAGAAGATTGACTTGTCAAATTCCCAATGACAACAGTAAAGTGTTTACTGACCAGCCTAGACAGGATTTCTAAGGCCTTCGAGACAAGCTTATCTCCTGAAAAGGGGATGGTCAGGGGGAGACAGAATAAGAGGAATTTTCCTCCTTTCAAATAGGGGGGCAGGTCGTTAGCTTTGATAAGAAGTGGCAGGGGAGGGTAGATTCCCAGAAAGGGCTCCTGAAATATCAAAGTGGACTAGTGCAATATCGGGATTCATTCCCGATGACGGGTTTCGAGGAGACTCCAGAGGGATGAAAAAGATGAAAAAGGTTGAAAAGGTGTTGAAAGGTGATGAAAGGAAAGAAAAAGATGATTAAAAAATGGCGAAAGCGATGGAAGAGAGATGCTAGAAAGGATAGTGAAAGGTGTCGAAAGGTACCGAAAAGGTGATAAAAAGTGTTGAAAAATGTTGAGAGGCGTTGAAAAGTGTAGAAAGGTGTTGAAAGAAAGATGTTGAAAAGTGTTGAAAGGTGTTGAAAGGTGCGGAAAGGTGTCGAAAGCGATGAATAGAGATGAAAGGAAGTGAAAGGTGTTGAAAGAGATAAAAAGAGGTGAGAAGTGTTGAAAGGTGTTGAAAGGTATAGAAAAGAAGAAAAAGGTGATTTAAAAAAAAGGAAAGGGGGTGTTGAAAGGTGGAAATCGATAGGAAGAAATGATGAATAGAGGTGAAAGGTGTTAAAAGATGTTGAAGGGCGTTGAAAGGTGTAGAAAGGTGTTGAAAGAAAGATGTTGAAAGGTGTTGAAAGAAATGAAAAGAGGTGTAAGGTGTTGAAAGAGATGAAAGGAGGTGAGAAGTGTTGAAAAGTGTTGAAAGGTGTTGAAAGAGATAAAAGGAGGTGAGAAGTGTTGAAAGGTGTGGAAAGGTGTTGAAAGCGATGAACAGAGATGAAAAGATGATGGAAAGTGTAGAAAGCTATGGAAGAGAGATGCGAGAAAGGTGTTGAAAGGTGCGGAAAGGTGTTGGAAGCGATGAATAGAGATGAAAAGAGATGAAAAGGTGTTGAAAGGTGCTGGAAGTGATGAAAGGAGATGAAAAAGATTTTTAAAAAGGTGGAAATCGACAGAGAGAAGTGATGAAAAGTGTTGAAAGGTGTTGAAAGCAATGAATAGAGATGAAAGGAGATGGAAAAGAGGTAAAAGGTGATGGAAAAGAAGGAAAATGCGATGTAAAAGATGTAAGAGTGTTGAAAGGTGTTGAAAGCAATGAAAGGAGAAGAACAGAGATGAATAGAGATGAATAGAGATAAATAGAGATGAAATGAAAAGGATGAAAGGTGTTGAAAGAGATAAAAGGAGGAGAGAAGTGTTGAAAAGTGTTGAAAGGTGTTGAAAGGAAGATGTTGAAAGGTGTTGAAAGATGTTGAAGGGTGTTGAAAGGTGTAGAAAGGTGTTGAAAGGAAGATGTTGAAAGGTGTTGAAAGAAATGAAAAGAAGTGTAAGGTGTTGAAAGAGATGAAAAGAGGTGAGAAGTGTTGAAAAGTGTTTAAAGGTGATGAAAGAGATGAAAAAGGAGGTGGAAATTGATGGAAATTTGATAGAGAAGTTATAGAGAGAAGATAAAGGTTGATAGAAAGACAGTAGAAAAAATGATAAAGGAGGGTGTAATTAATGTATAAAGAGAGGTAATTATTGGTTCTACCATTGCCTTAATAGAACAATTTTGACTCTTCATCATGTAGTGTTGATAGATAATTTGTTTTTAGCCTAGAGGCCAATATTTGTAAATAGCACAAAATATGCACTGAGAGTTTGTATAGGCTGTTTGTCTAAATTTCAGTAACTGTATGCACTAATTTATATGCATAAGTCCATATTAATTATTATGTTAGGTTATATTAAATAACAAGTATGTAATCTCCTTTTTGAGAACCCAGATTTTTTTTTTCCTTTAAAGAGTTTTCAGTTTTTTTTTTTAAGCTACATTTTTGTTTTAGAGTTAGAATGTGATTTTAAAGAGTTTTCAGTTTTTTTTAGCTACATTTTGTCTTAGTGTTAGAATGTGCTTTTAAAGAGTTGTCAGTTTTTTTTTTAACTACATTTTTGTTTTAGTGTTAGAATGTGATTTAAGATTGAAGTGAGTTCAACAGTTTATTTTTTATTTTTTATTTGAAGTAAATTATATCTGAACTCTGGTTCAACCCTAAATATAGGTAAGGGAACTTAGATGCACTATATAACTGCTGTGCTTGTAACCAATTCCCTATGGGCAGGCTTGGAACTTGCGTTGGGTAAATTGACACCCTATAATCCCTTGTGTCCAGAGTGCAGTCCAAGGAGAATTTCTAATGAGAGTATGAAGGGCAGTTGTGATCTAAGAGTTGATAAGTAGGGTAACAAGTGATCTCTGTTGTTAAACTCCAAAACGGGTTGGGTATTAAAAGCCCTATGATTCCAGTATCGGGGGGTTTAGCTGAAGAGCAGAGAAAGGAAGACGCCAATAACCTTGAACAGGAAGTAAGGTCGGCAAACACTTGGGGATTTATCCTACATGGTAATGAGGTAAATGCTTGAAGTTCAATTCGCTCCAATTTAAGTGCTAGTTTTGATGATTCATTTTGTTTAGTCACCAAGTGTCAAGACAAGAAGAAGAATTTCAAACCGTTAGATGCACAATTTTAATGATAGGTTAGATTTCAGTATTTGATTGTTGACAATCAATTTTATCAATTTGTTTAAGTATAAGTATTATATATAGAGTTTGTATGAGGCATTTTATTTGAGTAAACTAGGACTTTAGTCCCCAATTTGTTTTAATTTGTTAATTTTATTTGATTTCACATTTGTCCTGGAAGATTTTCATTATTATTAGGCATATTGATAATGATAATTGAGTATTTAGGCTTCTGTAGCAGCTTTTAACTTTAGTTTGTGTACATTCCGCGAATGATAGGGGGGAGGGTGTATGAAAAAGTTGGAATAATAAATGTGTATAAAAAGGTTAAAACTATTATATTGTGAGTCCAAAGTACATTAGAATAGTGTTAGGGAATTTAATAGGTTCGATTTTAATTTTGATTTCTTTACTTGTTAGGATCGGAAGCTTCACAGGGCTATACAACTCTATTAATAGGAAGATATCCGCTCCTTTTGTTAGGTCTCCTTTTAAAGGAGTATAAGTATAATTTTAATTTGTGTAAGTATAATTACTTTATTTTCATTATAATCAACGTGAATTCTAAGGGTCGTAGATAATGACCATATCTCGACCCTCAGACTAGGAGATTGTGGGAGGTCACGCTCAGACCAGAAAGCCTACAAATCTTCTCCTCACGAGAGGGAACGGAGAGGTATCAGGTGAACTTTGTGCTAGTGGGGGATTTAGTAGCCAATGTCGTAAAGCCAGGGGCATAACGACAAACTTCGGGTAACCGATCTGACATCGTAGTTTTCGACGCTTTAAGCGTGGCTGGGATGAGGGTGATTCAGACGGGAGATTGGGAGAAATTGGCACGTTAGATGCTCTTATATATTGCGCAGCTTGGCACCAATCCTCTATGGACAAACTTGCAACATGCTGTGGGTAAATTGAATTCCCTATAATTCCTTGTCTCTAAAGTCATGGTCCAAAAGGGGGTTTCTAATGAAAGTTAACAATGGAGCTGACAAAAGGCAAGTTACGATTAGACGAGGCGATTCCGTCTACTGATTTTAGGTACCAGATAACAAAGTGACAGATGGACTGTCCAGATTCTTTGTGTTTTTATCGCCCCAGGCTAGCAAAGGTAATCACCTAGTAAAGACTATTGTCTGCCGTACGTTTAGTTAGAATGAGTGCTAGTCTAAATACCAATTAGTAAGTAATTTTTTTTCAATGAGAGTAACTCATTCTATGATAAGATTAAATTTAAATTAGTAGGACACCAAAAACGAACTTCAAAGCAGATTGCCAAAACAGGCCAGTATACCAGACTCGAAGAAGGAGGAAATTAAAGGGGAGATTGAGTATCATTTTTTTGGGGGGGGCTGAGAAGTAGCCCAGAACAGTAAGTTTTAGAACAAAAGGTCAAATACTGAAGAGATATTAAGAAGTCAAGTGTGAGAAGATATATCATAAGGTAGAAGTAAGACATAGGCTGCTAGTCATCAACATTCATCCTCTTTGAGGCTAACAATATATATTTTATTAAAGTGATTTTATTAGTTTAAATGTATAAGTACACATTCTATAGATAAGTTGAACAATGTGATAATAGCGGTTGGCAACAGTGATCAACTAGAAACATAGAGAAGTAAGGTTGTCACCCTAGATAGGGTAAATATGGAATAATCTGGTTTAGAGAACCATTGACTACAATCATGGTTGAGAGAGGCTGAGAACACGCCAGACACACACTTCCAGTGACAAATTAGTGAGAAAAAACTTTTAATTAGTGCACGTATACTTTAAAATACTCGTGAATACCCCTGACCCTCAGTGCATATTTATTCTTTTGAAATAGTATTTATTCATTAATATACCATTACCATATATATATTTTTTTAATTATATTTATGTATATATATATATGGCACAATTTGGATTATAGATTATAAACACAAGGTAATGGGACCAAATCCAAATAAATAAATAGTGTGTGACATTTCGGTAACAGCGTTGTAACCATCTTCAGACAAAATTACTGAATGAGAAATTTAACCACAGCATATATATATATTTTTTGTTTGTCATTGGATATCTTCTATATCATCGTCATTTCTTTTCTATATATATCATATTCATTCATTTTTCTTTTGGCATATATCATTCTCCTCGTTATGTATCATATTGTTATTATTATTAATCTTATATACTATTTTAATTTTTTTTAGCCTTATATAACCTTATATAATCATGTCCTTGTCATTCGTAGTCTAACATTACCTCATGTACCTTATTGCTTATAGTTAATAAATAACTTACAATATATGTTTTAGGAATTGTGCATATCTACGTTAACACTCACAATTCCTTGGCGCCCATATAACTATGTTTTATCTGGAATGGTCTAAATGTCTGTTTATACAGAACTTGGGCATAGACCACTTCCCCCTTTCCCCCTATAAGGGCTACAGCAGGGAAAGTATGGAGTCACTTCACAGCTAGACCCAAATCCCCGGCATACAGGCAGTGAAAATGGGCTTAGTATATTGCCCACTAAATGGTAGGGTAAAATTTATTTTTAATGCTACCATAAGATAACCTGTTCTAGGTACCCTGGCCTGTTTGTTTGTTTCCCCTATGCCTGAGTGTCGGTGACTGTTCATACTGGTGTATCGTAAAAAATGTATTTTATTCCCAAATCATATTTATCATATGTCATGATCAGATCTGAATTGGAATAAAACACATTTTTTTTCACTCTGGCAGGGGAGGAATTGTTGGGCCATTTTTTACAAAACGAACCCAACAATGATGTAAACATATTACATCATATATGTACAGTGTCTTGTCGAAGTGTTTGCTGTCCAGATGGAGGACCTGGACAAGCTCTGGGCTTCTTGTATTCCGAGGCCCGCTGCAGTAAGGTCCAGATGGAGGACCTGGACAATTTCTGGGCTTCTTGTATTCCAAGGCCCGCTGCAGTAAGATGGAGGATGTACATATGTAATTATATGTATTATAACCAATCCCTTCCTTTATATACAAGATGAAAGGTCTAAATTTCTTTTTTATTACCACATTGAAATTTAAATAAATAGAGTAAATAAATTAAATATATACTCTAGATAGATTAGGTATTTTAAATATAATAATAAAATTTCAAGAAGAAATACTAGATTAAATAAATTAATTAAATATATACTCTAGATAGATTAGGTATTTTAAAGATAATAATAGAAATTTTAAGAAGAAACACTAAATTAAAATTTCAGGGAACCGACCCCTGATATATTTTATTATTTTTTATTATTAATTTAAAATAAATTTTATCCCAAAGAATATTTTTTTATTTTATTTTCCGAATTTATTCTACGAAATAAATACCTTTTTTTAACTCTGTAAAAAGAGATAAAAAAATTTTTTTAGTCACGCGAGATTTGAAATGAGTCAGTTGGAATCGAGTAGCGAGGACGGAATGTGAGTATGTATAGATAAATGGTAAGTAGGAGATTATAATTAATTTTAGTTCCTGTGGGCTAAAGGGCCCGCTTATAGAGTAGAAATTTCATACCGCATTTAGTGAGTTTCTTTATTTATTTTTTTATAGGTATAATGTGTTAAGTAATTTTATAAAGTTGCAATCTCTACTATATAGTATATTCCAAATAAAAAAATTTGGTTGTTTTTTTTATATATTTCGATGAGATTAGGAGTAAAGAATTGCTTGTAGAGATTATAACCTTTCACCATTATATAATCTCCCTTTTTGTCTCATAATATACATAATTCTTTGGTATAATAAAATTTCACATATATTTCTATTTATCAATTCGTTTTTTTTTTTTGTGTTTTATACCAGACTAGACATACAATGGTAATTTCCATGGTCAATTCTACCAATAAACAATTACATATGCTCATATATATATCAAATAACTCATGTTAACATTCAAGTCAATTTCATTCCCTTAATTTTATTGTTTATGCATATATATTGTTTAAATTTAAACATGTGGTGGTTTATATCTCATTCTATTGAGAATTGAACTAGTGTTTGTGTGTATCATGCTTTGGTGTGTTTTTCCATTTTGGCCAGGTTTCCAATAGTCTAACATAATTGTAAATTCCCTTAAAGTGTATCGGAATGAGGGGTATGTTATTCAAATCGTAGAGGTGATGATTGTACATTTCACCACGATATAAATTGACCCAACAATATTGTTGTATTAAGATTTTCTTTTCGCTAACTCACTTTGAGGTTTGCCCTCGGTACCACGTTGTGATATGGGGAGTGGACTTCACATAGATGGACTTTGGTATACTATATAAATTTCTAAATTTGAAGGTATGTTAACATAGGATTTGAATGAAATTCTTCATTCTTTATATTTAAGTGTTTATACTAATCGTATATTGTATTTTTTTGTTTGTGTGTTCGCAGTGGCGTGTTTTTGGTGAGTTTTAGTAATAATCTAGTATAATCGAAAAACCTTGAAATACGTTAGAATGGGATATTTGTTAATCAAATATACAACGTATTTCGACACGTCTTAAATCCGACTTAACACACGGAAGCCTGCATTTATTTTTCAAGCAATTAGAACCAAAGCGAAAATGGTAGTAGAAATATTTCCCTTTTGGATCGAAGGATCTTCGAGACTGATTTCTTGGCCTTGACTGAATCCTAGTTTTGGATCGAGATCTTGATCTATCCAGTCTCAATTCGGACACCAGCCGTTCAAGATCTTCCAATTTAGCGATCAAGCGATCTGTTGAGGAAAAAGGCACTTCCGCATCATATATTTCTTTGGAAGAGTTTATTTCATTTATTTTTTCGGCCATTATGGCTAATTTGCTAATTTCCTCATCGCTTACAATAAGTATATTCGTTATGGATGTGGGCGATTTATCGAGCCATAAAGTTTTAATTAAATTGTCAGAGATATCTGGGGTAGCGAGGGATCTGAGCTTTTGTAATAACTGGCTTGGCTTCATGTCTCCGAGCTCTTTACCAGAAATTAACTTTCCAATTCTCAACCCTTCACTTTCTCTGAACATTCCACATAGTCGTGATTTACATTCAGAGTAGTTGTTGTCAAATTTACTATTAATTATGTCCCAAATGTTTTCTATATATCTAGGTTCTAATTGAGAAATCAAAAATTTAAATTTAGTGTCTTCCTGAATAATTACAGCTATTTTGAACTTTGTTTCTACCTGGAAGAACCATATTTCAGGTTTTTCAACCCAAAAAAGCGTATTTTAACACTAACTTCGCATATTTCTGAGGTATCGCTAGGCTTATTTTCCGTTTCCATTTTGCGTAAATTTTAAATTCGACACAACAGCTAGATATGCTTAGAGATAAAGTTAATAATAAAAATATTGAGATAAAATAATAAGGAAGATAATATAAAAACTTATCTTAGTCTCGAGATGATATCCCGATATTTTGGATAATATTTCTTTTCAAGCTTGAATCAAATTTTGCATTTGTTTATCTCTTGAAATCTACGTATTATTTTTATTCTCAATCACGTCCAGCTCACCAATGTAGGGTGTGTCGATTTATTAGGCCAGCGATGGCTCAGAAAGTATTTCAAAGTTAGCGTTTTATTGGTATTACTTATTAGCTACATTATTAGAGGAAGACAAAAAGACAACAACCTAGAATGTCTATTCTGATTCTCTCTGGTTTCCGCCGATGTGCTGCGCCACGCAGCGGTGGTCATCTCCTATTTCATGGTGCCGCTTGTATGTTTGCTGACGGCGTGGTCTGTCATCCCAACAGGCTGGAAGGAAGTCTTTCAGCCCCCACACATCTTTACATTCACAGAAGTTTCTTCTGGTTCAACAGAATCAATTTTCCTTTTATTTCTTAATGGGTATCGGTCCAGCTTATCCACCAGTTGTACCATAGGTAACAAGTCTTTGTTTATCTGAAGATGTAAAAGTATTTATTGATGATGCCACGGCGACTAGTTGACAATTATCAACAAATAAACTGAACTATTTACAGCTAGAGAATATCGAGCAAGAGCAAGCTATGCAACTGATATATAGCTAGCAATAAATATGTATATATATATGTTTCTATGAAAATGTTAATCTGCAAGACGCAGGTTATCATCATCCCTTTTTGATTTGTTTTTGTCACTTTTTGGCGTTTGGCAAATAAACAATAAAAGGCTGTATCAGACTTTACTAAGACAATAAAGATTTGCTAAAAATAAATGTGTACGAAGATGCTGCATTTGGCGACGAGGATATAAGAGTAAGTACCCTCGAATTTTGAAGTAAATATTTTTAGAAAATATCTTTGATTTTGCATATAATTGAAAGTTAATTTTAAAAGACACAAATTGCAAAGTTTTAGGATGCAAATTTAAGAAAGAGTGAAATAAAATGGCTAGTTACCAATTTAAGGAATATAATGAGGAAACTGAAACTTTTGAAACGTTTTATGAACGATTGGAACAGTTTCTCATATTGGAGGAGGCAGGGGATGAGAAGAAAAAGGCTTATCTCCTAACCCTCATGGGAAGTAAAACTTATGGTGTTTTGAAGAATTTGTGCAGTCCTATTCTACCTAAAGATAAAACTTTTGATAACCTAATAGATATCTTGAAAAGGCACTTCTCTCCAAAGCGCTCAATTGTAGTAGAGAGGTTCATTTTTTTTAAAAGAATGCAATTAAAGGAAGAAAGCATCTCGGATTACTTGGTGGAAATTAAGCGTTTGGCTTCCTCATGCAACTTTGGAAATTTTCTGGAGGATTCTTTACGTGATAAAATGGTTTGTGGGTTATATAATGCCAAAATACAAAATAGAATTTTGTCGGAGGGCGACATTTCTTTAGCTAAAGTAATTGAGATAGCATTATCTATGGAAGCGGCCGAGAAAAATACAAAATTATTTCATTTGGAGCAGGGTGAAGATTGTGTAGATAAGTTGAGGATGGAACGCAAGGTTGAATCAAATTTCCAGAATGGCAAATGTAAACATTGTGGTAAACTGCATAGAGAACTATGTAGATTTAAGGAGGCGATATGCTTTAAGTGTAATAAAAAAGGACACATTGCCTCAATATGTTGGAGCAGTAGAAGAAATCTAAGGCAACATCAGAATCAGCCGGGAAATATACATCAGATAGGAGACCAAGAAGAGGAGGAAGAGTATGTCCAGAAAATTATAAGCGTGACGATACCTGAGTATAAAATTAATTTTGCCTCAAGTGACCCTCCCTATCTGATGGAGTTTGTTATGATTGATCCGGCAACACTGCCGACTCGACTTGTAAACACTCTTAGATATATAACCATGTTATAATAAATAGATGTTAATAAATAATTACTTAGTTCAGTTGCATTCTGCGTGATCAAATAGACACAAGAACAACATAAACAACATGGTGGCAGCGGAAAAGTGAGTACTTTTTCAAATAAATATATTATTGAAAAATATTAGTGAAAAAAAGAAAACATGGACTTTGTTAGGCCTAGCGAACTCGCCCTGCACGGAAATGTAGCGGAAAATTGGCGAAGGTTCAAACAACGATTAATGCTTTATCTTGAAGCAACAGAAAAAGCCACAAAGCCTGATAAACTGAAAGTTGCCATTTTATTAAATTTTATTGGCGAAGAAGCCTTGGAAGTTTTCAACACATTTCATTTAAAAGAAGATGAAGCAGAAAATTTCGATCTTGTAATAAACAAATTTGATGATTTTTGCGAGCCTAAAAAGAACGTCATTTTTGAAAGATTCAAATTTTTTTCAGCGACCCAGAAGGATGGTGAATCCATCGATAGTTTTATAACAGAACTAAAAGGATTATCAAAAATTGAGAGACCATCAACAAAAGTATGCAGGAAGTCCAAAGAGAATTTTGAGACCTTTGGAAGTAGGAGACAACATCATGTTGCAGGACATGAAATCAAGATAAAAGGAATTGCCACACTAAATTGCAAAACTAAAAATAAGACGGAAAGTCTAGAATTTTTCATTGCTGATGGATACTATCAACCAATTTTAGGAATAGAAGCTATTGAAAAGCTTTCACTAATTAAGAAATGTGATGCTGTCCAAACAGAGCAAAACAATTCAGCAAAAGAAATTTTGAACAGGCACAAAAATATATTTGAAGGCATAGGAAGACTGCCAATTGAACACAAGATTAGACTAAAAGAAAATGCAACTCCAGTTATTGCTCCAAGCAGAAAAATTCCTTTTTCCATTAGAGAAAAAGTTAAAGCAGAATTGGAACGGATGGAAAAACTTGACATTATTGAAAAAGTTGAAGAACCAAGCGAATGGACACACCCTATTGTAGTGGTACAAAAACCTTCTGGAGATGTCAGAATTTGCATGGACCCCAGGGAACTGAACAAATATGTTCAGAGAGAGCGCTATATTCTGCCAACAGCTGAAACAATATTTTCTGAACTGAAAGGTGCTACAGTTTTCTCTGTATTTGATGCATCATCAGCTTTCTGGCAAGTCCCATTAGACAAAGAAAGCACCAACCTGTGCACCATTGCGACTCCCTTTGGAAGATTCCGGTTCAAGCGACTTCCCTATGGATTGAACAGTGCATCGGAGGTATTCCAGCGATGCATAAACAATATCCTTTCAGGTCTCCAGGGAACTGCTTGCTATATGGATGACATCTTGATCTATGGAAACACAATGGAAGAGCACAACCGAAACCTTGAAACAGTTCTTCGAAGGTTGGAAGAAAATAATGTCAAGCTCAATGCTAAGAAGCAGCAGATAGCTGTCAACAAAGTAAATTTCTTAGGCCATATAATCAGTCGAGATGGAATAGCCATTCAAGCTTCAAGAGCAGAGGCAATACAAAAGTTGAAAAGACCTGAGAACAAGACTGAAGTCCAAAGATTCTTAGGTATGGTAACGTACCTTGGCAAATTCATTCCTAATCTGTCTGACAAGACTGCACCTCTAAGGAAATTGATAAGCAACAAGAGTGAATGGAAATTTGGAGGCGAAGAAAATGATTGTTTTGAAAAACTCAAGAATATGGTTTCGAATGCTCCAATATTGACATTTTTTGACCCAACCAAGCCAATCACCATTTCATCTGATGCAAGCCAATATGGTATTGGTACAGTGCTCATGCAAGGGGGACATGCAATTGAGTATGCGTCCTTCAGCCTGAATGCAACTCAAAGAAAATACGCACAGATAGAGAAAGAACTTTTGGCTATAGTCTTTGGATGTGAACGCTTCCAGTATTATATTTGGGGAAATGATGTTATTGTGGAAACTGACCACAAACCTCTCCTGAGTATTGTTAAGAAACCTTTAGAAAAGCTTTCCCCAAGACTGCAAAGAATGGTCTTACGTCTCATGAGATTTCAAATATCTTTGAAGTTTACACCAGGGAAAAACATGTTTGTAGCTGACCATCTGTCTAGAGATCCATTAAAAGATGAGGTGGACACAAGCTATTTAGAAGGTCAAACTGAATCAGTGCACATGTTGCTGGTTACCACAGATGAAAAAATAAAGAGACTACAAAAGGAAACTCATGGGGACCACACCTTGATACAACTAATAGAGTATGCGAAGAATGGATGGCCGAAATATAAAACTAAGGTCTGTGATGAAGCAAAACCCTACTGGCAATTTCAAGATGAAATTCATGTGAGTGACGGAATTGTTTACAAAGGAAATTGCATCATGGTGCCATCGACTCTTCGAAAAGAAATCCTGCAGGTTGTTCATTCATCACACCAGGGCATAGCAGCTTCCAAAGAAAAAGCAAGATCAGCATTTTACTGGCCCGGCATGATAACACAAGTAGAAAATGAAGTGGAAAAGTGCAGAACATGTCAGGAATATTCAAGAAAGAATCCTGAGGAGTCAAGAATAGCTCATGAAATCCCTGAATTTCCATGGGAAAAAATTGCTGTAGATTTCATGGAGGTGAGTGGAACCAGTTCCATCTTGGTTGTCGATTACCACTCAAAGTTTGTTGAAATCCGGAAATTATCAAGCAAAAGAGAAACCGAAACCATCATGCAGTTGAAAACCATTTTCAGGACTCATGGAATTCCAAGAACTCTAGTTTCGGATAATGGACCCCCTTTTAACTCTACTGGATTCAAAAATTTTGCTCAGAAATATGAATTCAAACACCAAACCTCCAGTCCCAAATATCCAAGATCTAATGGACAAGTTGAGAGGACAATTCAAACCATCAAAGGACTGATAATTAAAGCTGTGAAGTCAGGAAGAGATCCCAATCTGGCTTTGATGGAGTTCAACAACACACCTAAGTATGACTTGCCATCTCCGACCCAAATGCTTATGGGAAGATCTGTGAGAACTCTTTCGACATACACCCGACAACAGTTGAAACCACTGTTTGACACAACAAAGAATTATCAAAAATTGAGAGACCATCAACAAAAGTATGCAGGAAGTCCAAAGAGAATTTTGAGACCTTTGGAAGTAGGAGACAACATCATGTTGCAGGAAAGGCATAGAAAATGGGTTCCGGCAACAGTGACCGCAAAGCATGAAACTCCACGCTCATATATGGTGAAAACACCAAGTGGTTCTGAATACCGCAGGAACAGGTCTCACCTTAGACCGAGAAAGTTCAGTGTAGAAGACTCTGCCCCAACAAGTCAAAGTCCAAGCATTCCTGGATCTCAAGCAGGGACAGCCATGGATGACAACATACAAGATCACGGAAGACCCACTTCTGAAAACAGAAGAGCATATGATCCAAGGGAGAACGTTGCCAAGAAAGGTGAAGAATCATCTACTTCTCCTAGTGTGCGAACCCGCAGTGGTAGAACAGTGAGAAAACCTTTGCGTTATAGAGACTAGGAGAACTGCAATCCTTTTTATTTTTGTTTAAAGGAAACATGTTATGATTGATCCGGCAACACTGCCGACTCGACTTGTAAACACTCTTAGATATATAACCATGTTATAATAAATAGATGTTAATAAATAATTACTTAGTTCAGTTGCATTCTGCGTGATCAAATAGACACAAGAACAACATAAACAACAGAGTTAAAAGTAGAAGGAAACTTTATTAAATTTGAAATGGATACGGTAGTGGTCTAACACTGATATCAGAAAAGGATTTTAAAAATAGTCTTCAACACTTGAAATTGGAAAAAGCGAGTATTATTGTAAGAACTTATGATGGTACCGTGGTACCCATTCTAAGTAAAATCAATGTCAAAGTGGAGTGTCAAGATATTACTTACAAACTTAGAGCGTTGGTGGTGAAAGGAGAAAAGAGGGCTTTGATGGGAAGAGAATGGATAAATAGATTGAAATTGGGCTGTTTCGCGGTGAAACATATGCCTGTGGAAGTTACCATTGAGGAAATTTTGAAGGAAAATCAAGCCCTATTTGTGGAGACAACTGAACCAATAAAAGGTTTCACATTTTCAGTAAACATGTGTGATGTGAATCCAATTTTCCATAAGGCTCGCCCGGTGCCTTTCGCCATTAGGCCAGCAGTTACTGAAGCATTAGACAAAATGGTGGCTAAGGGTTATCTATGTGAGGTGGCGAGCAGTAAATGGGCCACTCCAGTGGTTGTAGTGCCGAAGAAAAATAAAGAGATCAGAATTTGCTGCGACTTCAAGGTAACTCTAAATAAATATTTGGACACTGCGGCCTATCCCCTTCCCACACAGCAAGATTTATTCTCCACATTGGCCAAGGGAAAATACTTTTCTAAATTGGACTTGAGGAACGCTTATCTGCAATTAGAGGTGGACCCAGGCACCCGACCGTTACTAACGATAAATACTCATAAAGGGCTTTTCAGGTTTAAGAGAATGCCATTTGGATTGGCAAATGCGCCCAGTTATTTTCAATCTGTAATGGATAGGGTTTTGTCGGGTATAGGAGGCGTAATTTGTTATATTGATGATGTCCTTATAGCCACAGCATCAATTGAAGAACATCTGGTGTTGTTGAAGACTATATTTGCTCGCTTGGCGAAGTATAATATCAAACTAAAGAAAGAAAAATGCCTATTTTTGCAAAAAGAAATTGAATATTTAGGACATCTTGTCACGGGAGAGGGCATCAGACCTTTAGATCATAAGGTACAAGCAATACAGAAGGCCAAAACGCCTACGAATATCTCTGAATTAAGGTCATTTCTTGGTTTGGTAAACTTTTATGGGAAGTTCATACCCAATTTGCCAGAGCTTTTGAAGCCTCTTCATGAGCTTCTTCACAAAAAACGTCCATGGGTTTGGACAAAGGAATGTGGAGAGGCCATTGACAAGTGCAAGAATAGCATTACCTCTGAGAGGGTGCTAGTCCCGTATGATGCGACTTTGCCATTGTGTTTGGCCACTGATGCATCGCAGATTGGAGTGGGCGCTGTGTTGTCACATATTATAGAAGGCCAGGAGAGACCGATTATGTTTGCCTCACGGACTTTATCGGAAGCAGAACAAAATTATTCTCAGATTGAGAAGGAGGCTCTAGCCATTATTTATGGAGTTACCAAGTTTCAACAATTTATTTATGGAAGAAAATTTATTCTTATTACAGACCATAAGCCATTGGTGACCATTTTGGGCTCAAGATCAGGAATCCCCACCTTATCTACTTCAAGATTGCAGCGTTGGGCGCTTATTTTGTCAGCTTATACTTACGATATTAAATTTCGAAGAACTCAAGACCATGGGAATGCAGATCTTCTGTCACGTTTTCCTGTGGGCTGTGAAGAAATTCCAAGATTAAATAATGTCTATACTTTATCCTATGTGGAAGAATTGCCGATCACAGCAGAGGAAATTGCCACGGAAACTGAAAAAGAGGAAGTGCTCTCATTAGCCAAATTTTATACTCAGCAAGGCTGGCCTGAAAAGGTGGCTGATCACCTCAGACCTTATTTTCAAAGGAAACTTGAGCTAACTGTAGATGGGGAGTGTTTGGTTTGGGGAATGAGAGTTGTCATTCCACCATCTCTCAGAATAAAAATGTTGAACTGTCTTCATGAGACTCATTCCGGTATGAACAAAATGAAGGCTGTAGCAAGATCACATTTTTGGTGGCCAAATCTAGATACCCAAATCGAGTTTTTGGTGAATAAGTGCAGAAGCTGTCAGCAATCCCAGGATGGGCCAAATAAAGGAAAATGGCAACCCTGGAGATGGTCAACCAGACCTTGGCAAAGAATCCACATTGATTTTGCAAATAAGGAAAACATTAATTTATTAATAGTAGTAGATAGTCATTCGAAGTGGATCGAAGCCATCCCAATGAGAGAGACCACCACACGCAAAACCATTGAGCAACTACGGCGACTTTTTTCTTCCTATGGTTTACCGGAGGAACTTGTATCTGATAATGGACCTCAGTTTACTGGTAGTGAAATGAAAGGTTTTCTGGAAGGAAATGGAATTAAACAAACATTGATCCCGGCGTACCACCCGCAAAGTAATGGCTTGGCTGAAAGAGCGGTTAGAACAATTAAAACTGCCCTGGATAAAAATAAAAGGAAAATTGGGGATACCATTCAAGACACCTTATCAAAAGTTCTTCTGGCATATCGAAGCACCCCGCATGTGACAACGGGAAAGACTCCATCAGAGCTCTTTATTGGGCGTGCGCTTCGAACCAGAGTAGCGTTGATACATCCCAGCTTGGCATCTAGAGTTAGGGACCAGCAAGCCAGGCAAATGAAGTATGATCGGCGAACCCATTTGGAAGAATTCCAGATAGATGATTTAGTGTGGTGTAAAAACTTTAGAGGTGGTGATAAATGTATCCCAGGAAAAATTGTGGGCAAGAAGGGAACTAGAGTCTACACCATTTTGATCCACGGACAGGTAAAGGCCTATCACAGGGATCAAATTAGAAAAAGGTGGAGGAATGGTGAGGAAGATGAGAGTGGAGATGGAGAGCGTCAACCCGAGCACTCAAGAGGAGCAGGTCCCAGTGCCATAATCTCGGAGGTTGTACGAGACAGAGGTTATATGGAGTCGCTGTCGCCAGGACTAACTAGCCAGCGGTCGGATCAAGATTCAGAGGTTCAGAGTGATACAGACGATGGAAAGTCATTGGAGCCTCTTCGCTCGCTGGACCCCGAGGCCTTGAAAGAGGAGGGTCCTGTCCTAAGGCGGAACCCACCTCGAGCGAGGAGACCGCCTGTGAGATTTCGTGTTTGAAGAGAGAAGATGGTGATATATAGCTAGCAATAAATATGTATATATATATGTTTCTATGAAAATGTTAATCTGCAAGACGCAGGTTATCATCATCCCTTTTTGATTTGTTTTTGTCACTTTTTGGCGTTTGGCAAATAAACAATAAAAGGCTGTATCAGACTTTACTAAGACAATAAAGATTTGCTAAAAATAAATGTGTACGAAGATGCTGCAGCAACTAAATGATGATTTATATATATAACAAATGTAAAATTTTAAATCTGTTTCAAATATTTTCGTCAAATAATTAAATTAAATTAAATAAGAAATTATTTCTTCGCCACAATATATATAATAATTAATTAATTATTATAAGAAAAAATTCTTTTGAACTTATATTTTTCCCAAAATATAACAAATTTCTGCTGTTTTCACAGCAATGATTATATAATGGTAGGGGCAGGCTCATCAGCAGTGAACCTTCCCAGCGGTTTCGCCAGTTTAATTTACCTTACCACTGCAATATTGCCTTGGACTGTTTTGCTTTTATACCAATACTGACACCAAAAACTTGGGAATTTTTAATGAACTATAGACATAAGCTTTGAGTACAAAGTAGAAATACATTTAATCATATATATATAAAATGCTTTGAACATTGCTCTTCCACAAACAGTAAATAAGAGTAAATTATTGTTCCAGCTGACTCATTTTTACAAGCGAGGTAAAAATGTGGCACTATATCAAACAACAGTAGAAAAGAAGGGAATGGAATTATTTTAAAAGCTAAGAAAAATGTTTGCTTAAGTTTATTGTATAATTTACCAAGAAAAAAAAAAAAAAAGGAGGGGGAACTAACATTAGGAATTTTATTTAAAAAATCCATAAAATTCTACAATATAATATTTATGTAACATCTCCACATAAATTTTTTCAAATTAATTGTGCTTTTACAAATTTCTTATGTGCATAATGTTCTCTAGCAGAAACAATTTTATTAATTTTAAAAATTTGTTTTGAACATCATGTATATATTTAAATGATAAATATGGTCATTTAATTTGAATTGCTTGATGAAAAGTACATACCAAATAGTTTTTATAATTCCAAAAATAAAAATATTTCCAACCGAGTAACCCTTAATTTATATATATATATATAAAAAAAAAAGATAAGTTTAGAGTTATTTTGTTTACAAAAAATGGCAATAGCTGGGGGCGGTGTGCAAACGAAAAGTAAATTTCCAAGGAGAAAATCTTCAGTAAATTATGATGATATTCAGGTATTATATTTTATTCTAGACTTCAATATACCCATTTCATTTTTGAGTAATTTTGCAATATTGCAATATTTTGCCAGCATATACAGTCGAACCTCTTTAATTCAACACCCCAAGGGATCAGAGCTTTCGGTTGAATTAACCCTCGAGCGCGCGCGCTAAAAATGTAACGTACTTGCGCGCGCTGGGTGAAATATACCCGATATTATAATTATATATTTTGAACATAAATATTATCTGAGGAAAAACAAAACCTTTTCTATTTCAAAGTAACAACATTTTAATTTTCAAAAAAGGTAATTCTTATTAAAATATTTTTATTTTTCACACAGATTAAACATTTTAAAAACTATTCTTGAATAATGCTCAAAATTGACAGTGGTATATAAATTAAGAATTTATCGCTCCTTTCCAATATTAAAAATATAAAATTCCACGAGGACAATTAAAACAAACTATATAGAATCATTGCAAACCGCAATTGTATGTCCTTCAAAAATTGGCTTTGTACATTGATGGCACAAAGTCGGGGTCTTCCAGTCCCTACTGGAGGGACACTCTACATCTGGTAGGAAGCTTTATCTTGCGGTTCCTGACCTTCTTGATGGCTTGTAGTGACTTCTAAAAATTATTTGAAATAAATATTTAGAGCATACATTTATGATTTCAATTAACTTATCTGTAAAAAAATGATTTTTCTACTTAGTCCTCTAGGCAGTGAAGAAATGTTTTTTCTTTGATTTAGTTACCCTTTGATGAGTTCAAGGGCCAACATTTCAAGAATTTTCTTCTAAAGAGCTTCTAAAGGTGTATTTTAATTTTCTGCTTCTTCACCTTTCATGCCTAGTAAATGTGTAATGACATATGCGCTCTTGTCCTTACTGTTTGTGAAGGACAAATTTTGGACCATTTGGTTTTCGAAGCTCCCCCTATATAAAAAGGTGTTTTTGGGATAATTCCCTTATCCCACAAAATTCCCATATCAGAATATATTCCAGTGTCACTTCCTGAAAAATGTTCACTTAGATGATCTTCTTCAATATCACTTTCTACAATAATCTCTTTTTGATCAACTAAATATGACCTTCTTCCCTCCATTTCATATAGAATTATAGGCTGATAAATATATCAACCTATTATAGTTATTTTTCAAATTATTAATTCGAATTATTTCTCTCTCTAAAAATAATTTATCAAATAAAAAGACGACAAAAAAACTTACGTGAGTGCGCGCACCGGGTGATTTTTACCTGACAGTGCCAATATATGGAATTTCAGTGGCAGCTTTCAAAATGTGAAACCAAAACTTTAGATGATGAGTCAGGAAGCTAAACGAAACCACATCTCCGCCAGCCAATTTTTCATTGGTTAATTTTCCACTTGAATGTTGCCATGGGTAATTTTCACCCGGCGCGCGCAATGCCGGGTTAAAGGAAGTGTTGAATTAAAGTCAGATGATTAGCTAATCATCTAACTCGCTAAAATAATATATTTTTTAAATAACCTTGTAATATAAATTAATGATATTAATTGACACCATTGTGTGCTTTTATTTTATTTTCATGATTAACTTTTAGTATCAGTGACAAAATGGCATTAATACATATTTTAGAAACATGAATAATTGTAACAAATAAATTTACTGGCAATGTGTTTCTTTTCAGTAATATAATCAAATATTAACTCTACAGACATTAAAATATTAAATAATATTTTATTCTAATTGAAAAATATAGCAGTTGAAAGGAAATAAATATGGTAAATAAAAAGAAAATTTTAAAATATTATTTTAAAATAATCATGAAGATATTTTTTAAAAAACAACAACAACAACAACAAAAACCTTTATTAAGACACTATTGTCTTACAAGGGGATTCCCCATAACGGTTATATATGTACATGAGTGAGGAGGAAAAGCAATTTAGAGGGGAGGGGGAGCAATCAGTCGTTGTCTGTGGAGTTGAGCACTTCTTCTCTCATTTTATCAATCGCCTTGAAATATTTATAATATTTATAAACAAATGTTTTATCCAGTAGGAGAAGATCTTAAAAAAAAAATTCCTTTATAGATGTCTGTTTTTGCACTGAAATCCTATTCAGGATGTATTCCAGATGGTCTTATTTAAAAAAAAAAAAAACATGCATGCCTTTCTTCCTCTGAAAAGTCATCCACTGCTGCTGCAGGTGTTATTGATTTTGTGTTTAAATCTTTTATAATAACACATAAATGGAATATTGAAATAAGATGTTATTTTTTTTCTCTCATAATCATTGTGGCTACATTTTATAAAGATTTATTTATTTAAAAGGAAATTATTTGTAAATTTTAAAATAACTAAAATATTTTAATGCTTAAATTTAAAAATAAAATATTATTGTTAATTAGCGCACAAAGCCTAAATCCCAGCATAAAAATAATAATAATAATAAAAAAAAAAAAACAATAACACTCGTGACATTCCTCAACGCACTGCAGAGTGAAACTTAAACTAACCAAGAACCAAAAGTGCGCGTGCGCGATCCTATCGGCGCCCGCCGATCGCCGCCATAATAGCTTTTTAGCGGAAAGTTGTATGTAAAAAACATTCAACTGTCGAAATTCGAATTTTAAAATGGTCGAACTATCAGAAGTGTCGTATTATCGATATGTCGAATTACGGTTTGTTATTTGATAGGCCGGAGGTCGGGACATCAGAACATGGTCGAATTATCGCCAAGTGTCGAATTGGGGTGTGTCGAATTAACGAGGTTATAATGTATATTTACACCTAATAGTAAAATACATAAGAAGTAAAGCAAGGGCATTATAACAAAATGATATGGGTAATGTTTCTTATTGAATTGCATCAACTGAACCAAGAATAATAATATTCTGTGATTTTATTTTTAAGTGAATATTCTTATTTTAATTTTGATTAGGTGCAATTTGGATTATAGATTAGAAACACAAGGTAATAAGGACAAATACAAATAAATTAATATTATATTATTTCAATTTTTTCATGACTAAAAACTTATTAAATAATTAATAAATAAAATTACATTTAAAAAAAAGCTTCCATTTAAATGCACTAAAAAGGGAAAAATAAAATCTTTTATCTTCTGTCATTGAGCAATTAGATGTATCTGAATGAAAATAAAAGCGGCGGGGAGCGATCATATTTAGAGAAGAGGTAAAAATCTAGCAAACACATAAAAATCGTTAATCAATTTCTACATATTAAATCGCATTAGGTTGGAAATTCATGATGATCGTCCCCTGCCGCTTTTATTTTCACTCAGATACATCTGATTGCTCAATGACAGAAGATAAAATATTTTATTTTTCTCTTTTTAGTGCATTTAAGTGAAAGCTTTTTTAAAAAAATGTATTTTTATTTATTAATTATTTGGACTTAAGTGACATGGTATTTGATATTAAAATACTTTGTTATTGAATGCCATTTTTTTCCCCATGGCTATTCATGCCTTTATATATTCTTGGCTCATGACTTTTCTCATATGTGTCTTGCTAAATATTATTATTAGATTGGAATCTCCTGTGATGAGCACTAGTGTGAATCGTCATTTTGTCAGAAATAATGAGTGTCTGTTCTCTCCAGGGGGATGTCCGGCATGATGAGGATCAGCAGCTCAAGTTCCAGGAGATCATTGAACTGTTCCTGGCAGCTGGCTACTTCCGTGCCAGGATCAAGGGGCTTGCAGACTTTGATAAAGTAAGCCCTTCATCCTACCCTGCATCCTTGTTCTTGTAAGCCAAGGCCTTTATACTGTCATCAACTCTTCTGTAGATTTGGAGAGTCCCATTTTAAAAAGTTATGCTTATCCCACTGCCAGGGCAGTTAAAACATCAAATGTAAATGTGGTAAAGTCAAATCTATGCGTAACAACATCATTTGGGACTAAGATTTTAAGATGTTATAACACCCTACTGTTGTTATATGTAACGGTAAAATAATCAGCACTTAAAATTGGGACTATAGAATTAGATGTTATTTTCAAGTCACTGTTATAAAAGACTGTTATGATGAGATTTCAATGTAGTAAATTTACTTGAAATTTTTTTGTGTCGATTTAAAAAAAAAAATGCTTCAACTTGAGTTGCTAAAATGAAATATAACTGAACTTGAATTAATTATAGCTTAGTTTATTTTGTTTGCAATAATTATTTCCATATTTGAAAAATATATAAAATTCCATAAAGGTGGAAGATTTGTAAAAAACTGCCATTTATATAAAAATAGATCTAACCTTAGGGTTTGTAAATTCCTACAAATACATACAGTATAACTTCCAAACTCAGGTTCTTCCAACCTACTTCTAATATAAAGCATAAAGCCATCTCTGCACATCTAACACAATAAGGAATTTATACAAACTAAATCTTCAAACATCCCTTAAAATTTCAACATGAAAATATGCCCAATAATAACTATGCAATAGCTTTCTTTTTATTGTACTCTGTGACTTGTACTCTGAATTTTTAAAATTAATTTTTTTCTAGAACTATAGACAAAACACAGATAGAGTGACAAATATAGAAGTTTGAAGAATATTTGATAAATAATATAGCCTTATAAAGAAAGTAATCCAAAAGAAATGGAAGTTTGCAAAACATGTATCTGTTAAAATAGGTGTGATTTTATAAGTTTTTAATATAATAGAAGAAGCCCCGCTTTGGGCGCCATTGTTAAAATCGTGATGATTTTTATACTTTTACTATTTCCAGATCTCTACATGTCCAAATATTAGGGTGCCAGTGGCTGCAGAAAACCAGACCACAAATTTATTCATCTATGGCACATGTAGAGACCTAAAGCTGTGCTGGCTAGCAATAATGTTGATGGGGAAATTAACCAATCATTTTTTTGGCTAAACAAATTTTTATTTAGACCAATAAAATCTTTCAATGGGTCGGTGGAAGGCTAGTTAAACCGTTTGGTTTTCGACCACTAGGACCCGGGTTCGATTCCCGCATTGGACACTTTTTTCTGTTTAAAGAAAAAATATGCCCCAATGGCCCCCGATTCTTGCAAAAGTCCAACCCCTCCAGCGAGTGCAAGTAACCAAACGGGGCTCTGGCATTTGTAAGTGCAAAGTCGAACTGCTTTTCACATGTGTAGGCATGTGGTGCGCTTACAGTAAAAAGCAGTCGCTAACTATCCACCATGATTATCATGGCCTGTACCACGTGTACTAGGGATAAGCAAAAAAAAAAAATATATATATATATATATAAAAAACTGTAAATAAGGTTAAAAGGGAAGAGTTTTAAACTTTATACAAAAGGCCTATTATGCCAAAGTCCCAGATTATCCCCAACCTACCTCGTCATCCAGCCACCCATGTCCACGATTCGAAAAAAAGGGGTTGCTAAGGCCGCAGCCAGCGGCCTCACCCCTCCGCAACTCCAAGTCTTTTTTGCTTCTCAGGAAAAAAAAATCAAATTTTTGTTAAGAAAAAAAAAGTAAAATAACCCAATGTCAATATAAAAAAAAAGAGTAAAAATCCAAGGAATGTAAATATCCCACTTCCCTTTTCCCAGTGTTGCTGAACTCACCCCCCAAGGCTACCATCCCTCTTTCTCTATGAAAATAAAAAATTTTAAAAAGGCATCTTAAAAAATGATACAAATAAATTATAAATATAAAATTATTAAAGAAATATTCACAAAAAAAAAATATTGAATTAAAAATAATTTTAAAAATATAATTATTATTGTTGATTCTGGGCATCTTGGGGTCAACTTGGGAAAGGTTCAGGGCTCGTGGTGGAGCTGGTGTTCTGCATGAAGATGGTGGAGTCAGGTCAAGCACCATAGGTCGGGGGCTTGACTACAGGGAAGGGGTGTCTGAGTCCATCTTGGACTGGCTTGTGGTCAAGTCGGCCACCATCGGACATGTGGCTTGACCACCAGGAAGGGGTGTCTGAGTCCATCTCAGACTAGCTTGATGTTGGTGGGGCCAGGTCATCCACCACAGGTCAGGTGGATTGACTACAGGAAGGGGATCTCAGTCTCTGGCTCAGTGCTGCCAAGGCTAAAGGTGGCTTCAGGCTCCATCTCGACACCTCACAATCACCAGAGGTTTGTGGCTTAGATGGACAAAGGTGGGATATGGTTAGGTTAGGTGGGGTTCTGGGTTACTTTGGCATATTATGGTCACGAGGTGTCCCAACATATCTCATGAATCCTCAGAAATTTGTCTATTGACCATATTGAAGAATGAAGGGAGAGAGGTAGACCAAGGGAAGACTAGCTTGATAACCTAATAAGGTGGTCTGGAATCATGGAATTTTATGGTGGCTGACCCCTTATAAAAAATGATATTATACATGAGGCGAAACATTTTCAAATCATTCTTTTTATATTGAAAAACAGTGCCAATGGGTAAGAACTTCTGCACCATCTCAGTTGCTTTGGAATCCCTCTTATTGGGAGGCTTATGTTTTCCTTCTGGCCAAATGTCTTGTTGTGTGCTGTCAGATTGTGGGAGGCATGACGTGGTGCATTGAGGTGTGTAATGTGGACATTGATGTGGACCTTCTATTCCAGGAGAACCTGAACATTGGACAGAAGATGTGAGTATGCACATGTTCATATATAGGTGAAATTCTTTCAGTGACACCAAATTATTAATGACCTTCTTTTCAGCCCAATACTTTAAAAAAATTATGGTGGGTAAATGTATGGCTGCTGTTGAATCAAAGGATCTGAAGCATATACTTTGCAGCTCCAAATTAGCTTCAGATGAGATCACTCCCAAAATGGCGAACAGACATCTTTGCTGTCTACCCTGACATGGATTCAAATGCAACTGTTGGTTGGTAGTGCATACTTTTAATGTGGCACATAAATTTATCGTTTACTCAGTATTGTCATTGAAATTTTGTGACTGAATATAGGACTAGCCCACTACATTCTTTTGATTACTGGGGCTGTCAGTCCAGGACAAATTATTAGATATTCACAGCTAACCACCACATCTGATGGCTGTTCCTCTATCCACTACAATTAATTCACACACACACAAAAGCCTTTATTGGGACACACTGGTCTTATAGAGGATTCTCCCCAAGATTACAAGAGAGATAGGCCTGTGAATGTGGGGAATATACAGAAGAAGAAAAAGATTACGTAAGTATGATATATACATACACACACATATATACAACATAACAACAAAAGCCCCCATTAAGACCCAAAATCTTACAAAAGACTCGACTGCAGGATCCAAGAAGCAAAGAGATAAAGAAGTGAACAAAAAAGTAATAAAAAAAAAAAAATATATATATATATATATGTAATATGCGAGACTTTTGGGTGATGGTTGATTGAGTGGTTTGATGGATTGTTGTGGGCGCAGTCGTGTTTGCTGAGATAGTAAGGTATTCACACAGGAGAAAAATAACGAGGACACAGGGTTGGATTGAAAAAGGCCAGCGATCAAGGGAGAAAGGGGTGACTATGGGGTTCTTGACTAAGGCTAGGCTGTCACATAGTGAACATTGGACTTATCTGCGTGATGAGGAAGATGGTGGCGAGGTCCTGGCTCTGACAGGTCCTGCTGTTGTCCAGGTCCCAACTTGTTGCGATGGCGCCGAGCTCCTAACTACCTAAACTGAGTCCGAGATTTAACATGTAAACTATTCAATGTTCTCATTGGATGAATTTCGACTTGTGGTCGTCTCTCATTGGCTCTTAGCTAATCCTCCTGGACTCTGATTGGATCTTTGTTAATCCTTTGTCCTTGTCTTGTTCTAACATGATCCCGGAAGGAACTAGGTTCTTGAACCCAGGTTTTATGAGTTCCTGGATAATAAAACCTACTAATGACCGTTTCCTCTCTGATGGCCTTTCTCCCAGATTTCGCTAAGCCTTGTCTTTATTAAAAATCTTTAGATCATACATTGCATACATATTGTGGTGGGATTACATCCAGTTATGTACAAATTATGACAGATGCGCCCCCTACATGTGAATAATTCAAGAAGGGGTAGCCTGAGTGAATTCTGTAAAGGGGAAAAAAAAAAATTTTTGTGGGAAAATTAGTTGTGGTTATTGAGAAGCTATATACAAGCATTGGTGGTGATATAAGAGATAAAAGAGAATGGTGTTGATGATATATAGGTTGAGTATAATTAAGAGAAATCAAAACATTTTTAATTATAAGAAATCAAAATGAATGCTATGGTACATAGTGGGATAAAAAAAAAAGAAAATGCCTAAACAATATTCTACTCGAGATGGGGAACAAAAATCGAGGGAAATTTTCTATTAGGACTTTTGAGAAATCAAAAATAAAATAAGTTGGAAGAAATCAAAGTGAATGCCTTGGCGCATGGTGAGAAAAAAAAAGAAAATGTGCCTAAACCATATTCTACTCGAGATGGGGAACAAAATCGAGGGAATTCTATTAGGGCTTTTGAGAAATCAAAAAATAAAATAAGTTGGAAGAAATCAAAGTGAATGCCTTGGCGCATGGTGAGAAATAAAAGAAAATGTGCCTAAACCATATTCTACTCGAGATGGGGAACAAAATCGAGGGAATTCTATTAGGGCTTTTGAGAAATCAAAAATAAAATAAGTTGGAAGAAATCAAAGTGAATGCCTTGGCGCATGGTGAAAAAAAAAAAAGAAAATGTGCCTAAACCATATTCTACTCGAGATGGGGAACAAAATCGAGGGAATTCTATTAGGGCTTTTGAGAAATCAAAAATTAAAAAATATATAAAATATCTAATTTTAAAAGAAAACCAGTGAGTTTTCGTTGATAAAAATTTGTTTAGTTGTTGGTTTATGAACAAAATAAAAAGAAGTTGTTATATAAATGGTAAATATTTGATTAAAATAAATGATAAGTATTTGAATTAGGATAAATGGTAAATTTGATTAAGAATTTTGATTTAAAAAATATAAGAAAATAATGTAAATGAATAGGATAAGAAAAATGTAGAGCGAGAGGTTCGCAAACTCTCTTTGTAATCAAATTACATGATCCCGGAAGGAACTAGGTTCTTGAACCCAGTTTTTATGAGTTCCTGGATAATAAAACCTACTAATGACTGTTTCCTCTCTGATGGCCTTTCTCCCAGATTTCGCTAAGCCTTGTCTTTATTAAAAATCTTCAGATCATACATTGCATACATATTGTGGTGGGATTACATCCAGTTATGTACAAATTATGACATATACATACACAAATACACATTCACTCAATTCAAGGTAACAGTAACAATGCCTTTTTATTCACTGCCTTGTAAAACCCACATAGATCCAGTGAAAACTTTCTATCTGTTATGTAGTTTATTTAAGATATCCTCAACTGTGTCTGGGAATCTATTATCCTGTTTTGAAATAAATGTTTTTCTTTCATCTGAAATACTTGTACAGTGGAAAAAATAGTGAGATATTTCAGAGTTCATTTTCTGCTTACAGAACTTACATAACAGTTCTGCTTCTCCGAAAATGTTCTTGTGATTTTCCCGGAAGAATGTGTAAAGTACTCGCAGTTGGGCAATGTGTCGTTTAACAATGAATGGAAGATTGTCCGACAGATTACCTTCAGGAAGGGATGTTTTCTTCAGGTTTCTATAGTGAGGATATAGTTTTGTATTATTGATTCTCGCCCAGTCACCTTGTATGGATTGGTCTATTGCTGTTCTAATAATCAGTGGCAGTTCATGTTGAAGAAAGTCCTTATTGGTGCAATTAATCAGATAAGAAAAACTAGTGGAATTCAGAATGTCATTAATGGTTTTAACAAGACCTATGTGGATATTTGAATTTCGGGACAAATTCATTAGTTCAGTTAAGCATATAAATGGTAATCGATTAGCTTCCATATTGAGGATTCTGATCCAGTATTCCATTGTAAGTTTTATGAAGGTGACTGCAAGAGAAGTTCGTCCACACTCCATTCGAAGGATATATCCTGGGGTATACCTGGGCAGGTTTAAAAGCCGATGCAGGAAAACATCCTGAGTCTTGTCCAGTAACTCCTTTTGATCACAAGCCCAGATCGGAGCTGCGTATAGGAGTACCGCTACAACCATTGAGTCCAATAGTCTTAAAGGTGCCTGAGGGGAGTTAACTTTAGTCTTAGTCATGATTGTTCACACCGCACTTATTGCAGACAGTGCCTTTCACTGAAAATGCTTAGCAACTTGTGTATATGAAGTCGTTGTTGACAAAGGATAGCCAAGATAATTGTACTTTGATGAAATAGCCAGTGGTCTTTCGCCCCAGAACCATTTGTCAGATATTGCGAGTCGACCTCCATTGCGAAAAACCATTATTTTAGACTTATTTTCATTAAGTATTAAATAGTTCGTTCCGAGGTATTTCTTTAGTATATTAATCTTGGTTTGCAGATTTATTTTGGACTCCCCCAAGAGAACGATGTCATCAGCATACAAAAGCAAGTGGACCTCTCCAAAACCCGGAAGGCAAATACCCGGTAACTCAGAGCCGTTATACGTGCTGATTAGATCGTTAATAAATAAGATAAAAAGATATGGAGACAACGGCTCTCCCTGCAGCACTCCAGATCGAATCCTAATTGGTTCTGTAAAAGAGCCTTCCCATCTCACAACCGCTTCCATTTTTTCATAGAAACTCCGTATCACAGTAATAAAACGGCTACTTATGCCCAATTCGGTCAATTTCCTCCATAAGAGTGAATGTGCGACTGTATCAAACGCTTTCCTTAGGTCAACGAAGAAAGCAAAAAGTTTCCTTCTCTTCTTTCTTAATGTAAGTTGTATCAAAGAATTCAAAGTAAATATGTGGTCCAGACAAGAGTGTCCCCTTCTAAACCCAGCCTGGTTTTCAAATAATATTCCCTTGTCTTCTATCCGTTTAGTCATTCTGTTTTTAAGAATTGATGAAAAAAGCTTGGAGAGGTTGCTAACAAGTGCAATGCCACGGTAATTTGAGGGGTTTTCCATATCACCGTTTTTAAAGATAGGGTGAATAATTGATTTGGACCATAACGATGGAAAAGAACCGTTTTCTAAAATTTGGTTGAATATGCATACTAGCCTTTTTAGTTGATCTTTATGGAGGGCCTTGATAGCCTTATTGGGAATATCGTCTATTTCAGGAGCTTTACCGTTTTTTAGTTTCAAGATTTCTGTCTCTATTTCCGCATCAGTGATTTCACCGTCTAGTAGAGGATCAGAATATCTAATATAAAGTGATATATTTATCTCTGGATTTGAGGTTGTAGAGAGAAGTTTAGCATAAAAAGTTTGCCATTCTGCAATCAATATTTTGCCTGTTATGCTGCTCCGTTTTCTAAACAGAGATACTGCCTTCCAAAATCCGGCAGAATCTTTGGTCTTCTGAAGGGCTAGGCATATATCTTCATAGAATTTTTTCTTTTTTAATTTGATTAATGCCTGATATTTCTTCCTTTTATTCACATAACAATCCCTGTCTTCAGCTTCATTTTTTTGTCATAAACCTTTTTAAACTCTCCTTCATTGTCTTTTTAGCAAGGTAACATTCCCCATCAAACCATGGTTTTGACCTCTCGTCACCCAGTTTTGAAGTGCGCAGCATTCCTGCTTGTGACATTGCTGTCGTAATTTTGTTGGAGAGCCAGTTTGTCTAAGAATCTATAGTATCACTCGGGGTAATCTGAGTAGTATCCAGCTCATCCATACTGCGTCTAAAAGTTGTAGCTTTGTCTGGGGACCAGTAATATCTTTTAATACTATTCAATCTCCTTCTCTTATCTTGGTCAGTTTTAGTCATTAGGCCTATCTTCGTTATAATTGGGAGATGGTCAGAATAAGGCATGTCGCCGACGTAAAAATCGACAATGAATTCAAGCATGGCCGGCGAAACTATCACTAGATCAATAACCGAGGATCCTCGATCAGAAATAAATGTAGAGTTTCCGCAATTATCACTTTTCGATCTGCCGTTAACTATGGTTAATAGATTATTGTCTAAAAAGTTGATTAGAGTCTCAGCAAGAGGGTGTATTATCGTGTCTTTAGACAGACGCCCGGTTGAAAGTACTGTCAGATTTTCCATTAGGTTGTGGAACCCTCCCAGGCTACCAGTACGGACGTTCAGATCACCACCCAGGAGTATCCCGTAACCATCCTGTATTTGGGTTTCTATATATCTGAATAGTTTGTTAAGATTTTCCATTTGCTAATTGTCTGGTGGAATATACACGAAAATCAAACAAGCAGATGGAAATTCTGGAATTGAATTCTGTTTCAGGAATAATGCGATCCCAAATCTTTCAACTTCCACCTTATGGGTTAAAGCTTGAATCTCGTTTCCTAAACCAACAATAATTCCACCCGAACATCTTCCACGGTTTGCAGTCCTCAAAGCCAATGATTCATAAATACAAAATGTTCCCAGTGGAAAGTCAATCGGATGGTCACACCAGGTTTCCAAAAAAACAATAATTTTGAAGTTTTTTAGATAATTAACAACCGGAAACGAGGAACAAATTCTATTTAAACCATTTATATTCCAACACATTATTTCAATGCTGTTCATTTTAGGATTTGATATCCTTATTTTTGGATTTACATAATTAGAATTACATGTATAAAGTTTTTTAGCTTTTATAGTGAAATCTTTTATCTTTTTGTTCTCAGAACTTTTTTGTGAACATTTATTTGTATGTATTTTATTTTGCAATGGCTGTAAAGTTTCTGAGCTGTCAACATCGATTCGTGGCTGTGTAATTGTAAAGTTTATATTAGATTTAAGTGTTTTATTGGGTGGACAGGCTTTGTTTTGATTTCCATCAAAAGTTATGTTGGTTAGATTTATTTATTTTTAAATAATTACATTTTTTTTCTAGATTATTTTTGTTTATTTGCTATAATTCAGCCCCATTTGGACTGACAATTTTTCCATTTACGACTTGGTACTTTATGCCTGCGACAATCAACTAGTCTCTTAATTTCGCAAAAGTTCCACTTGTTAAAAGTTCTTTTCTTTTGGCGATCAATATTCTACGTTGTTCTCTGATCCCAAGAGTGTAGTCTTATGTATATTTTAAAGTTTCTAAGCTTAAATGCATTCTTAAATAGTTTTATTCTTTCATTGTGGTCAGGAATGCTAACAAGGAGTGGAGCCCTAGCTATTTTGGATAGCCGACGGCATTGTAAGATATTAATTTTCTCCGGTATCTGCATCTTGTCGGCAATTATCTGTTTTATAGTGGAGTAGGATTCTTCGGGATCCTCACCCTCATTTCCTTCTACTCCATGGAAAATTAGGTTATTTTCTCTCATTTTCATTTCCAAAAATTCTATTCGAGTATCCATTTCTCGTATTTTCTCCGAGTTCATCGAGACTGATTTCGCAGTGTTATCCATCATTGTTTCTAACTGTTGTATGCGACGATCCAATTTCTCTATTCCTTGTTCAACAGAAGATAACTTTGTCTCTAGTTTCCCATGCCAATCTTCCATCTTGTCAGAGAGGGCAACAATTAGTTCTCGGATATTCTTATCCGGGCTGGAATCAAGTGTTGTCTGCTTAAGTGTATTTAGGTCCAGGATTTTGTTCAATACCCGAGATAAGTAGGAGAATATGTATTATTCGTCTAAGATTAAATTTTCTAGAACAAGTATCTATCTTAGTAATTGTATTTTTGATGTAAGTTAGATCAATTTCAATAGTCCGATTTGCATATTTATCGTTACTGACACAATTTCCATAGTTAAAAGTCGGGCATAGCCTTTTCTTAATCAAGTATAAATTAAGTAATATCAAAATTATAGTAAATTTCATCATTTATTTTCCCTATTCCTATTTTCAAAGTTAATTTAAGTTGCTATCTTAGTTTACTTTAAGTGTATAAGTATTAAAGTTAGAAAAAAATATAAAAATACAAAGATAGAAAGTACTTAGCTGGAGCCGACGATTCTTGCTGCGCATCCGTTGGCCACCTAGTGGAGAATCCACTACAATTAATTCAAGTCAGACACTTTGCTCAGAGAAACTGCCTTTATTTATCATAATCATTATATAAGAAATTTAATTCATAGTTAGCAGTATAGAAAAAAAATCAAAGCCTATCACTAACGGAAAAGAGATTAAATGATAGGATAGGTTTAAAAAAAAAAAAAAACTCTGCTTTTCCACCCCTGGGTGCTAAAAAAAAAAGAGAGAAAAAAAAAAGAAAATTCGAGAAATATATAAATTTGTGTATCTAAATATTGTACTTACAGTAGTGATAGGCTGGTGGTATTCAGGAGAAAGTGAGCAACAAGATTTGCTGATAAATTTAACATAATGAATTTTATCCCACTATGAAAATATTATGCATTAAAAAATAATAAAAAAAACTATCTCCAAAATCGGAGCAATTATCCTGTAATATTCTGCTGATCACCAACCCTTTTACCAACTTTATCATTTTCACTTTCTTTATTTTTAACAGACTTTTTATCAACTTCCCTAGCTTTTCACTTTCTTCAGTTTCTATAATGGGCTTCTTATAAACTTTTTAGCCTTTTATTCTTTACCTCTGAGCTTGAGTTCTTTATCTCCTTCGCTCAAGCTCTCCTATCCAACTTTTCCTCTGAGCTTGGGTTCCCTATCTTCCCTGCTCAGGCCCTCCTCTCCTCATAAACAATTCTTACAAACAATCCTCCGTCGGCCATCCCTCTGTGCCATCCCACCACTATTTTTTTTTCTTACCCCAATATATATGGCACAGGCCATTATCGCTGAAATTAGAAGATTAAAGGAAAGTGTTTCTTTTATTTAATAGTTAATCTTTATAAGATTTCGGGCATGTCTGTCCTTCAACAAGTACATAGAATACAGATGCGAATACAGGCCATTATAATCATGACAGGTATTAGGAGTATAAATAGGTTTATACATTTTTTTTCAAAAATTGAAGCTTTATTGTAAAAATTGGTTAGACATTCAATGTTCAAAGTATTGTTCGTCACTGCCCACTACTTTTTCCCATTTTTCTGTCAATTGACGGATCCAATCGCAGAAAAAGGCCAGTTCTTTGCCCGCTATCCATTTTTTTTTCATCGATCCATTTTTTAACTTCATTGTAATTGGAGAAGTGCTGTTCAACACACACACAGACATGCCATGTTGCATTGATCGGAAGAGATAATAATCTGAAGGAGCAATGTCTGCTACACAGCAGGTGGTGTAGGAATTCTCATTTGAGTGTTTCTAAGTACGTTTTAATGTGTGCTGCAGCATGTGGACAAGCATTATCATGTTTCAAAATAACTTTGTCGTGTCTATTGCCTTATTGCAGCTGTTTTTCTCGCAATGCTCGGCTCAAACGCCTCAATTGTCTTCGGTAGACTTCTCCTGTGATCTTTTTGTTCGGTTGTAGCAGCCCATAATATTCCACTCCTAGCTGGTCCTAAAAATACACAGCATAATCTTCTCACCATGAATATTTGGCTTGGCCATCGATGAGAGGCACGGCCAGTGTATCCATACGTTGCCCGACATTTTGGATTATCGTAGTGGACCCACGCCAGTTACAATTTGATGCAAAAACCCCTTTCTTTTTTGACAATGAAGCAGTTGTTCACACATGAAAAAAAGGCGTTCAATGCCTCTTGGCTTCAGTTCATACCGCATCCAATTTCCTACCTTTCGGATTATTCCCATTTCTTTTAAGCAATGAAAAATGGCTGGTTGAGTGACTCCAAGTGTTTTTGCAAAATACTTTTGCATTTGTGTTGGATCTTCATCGAGCCTTGCCTCTAATTCTTCATCCTCAAACTTTAGTAGTGGTCTGGGTCTTTCTTTGTCTTCCAAATCAAAATTGCTACTTTTAAACCATGCAAACCACTTCTGACACATTTGTTCAGCTAGAGCATGGGTCACCATAAACTTTTACTAAATTACGATGACTCACAGCAGCTTTTTTCTTCATATTAATGTAATGAAGTAAAACTCCCAGCAAAAAAAAAAAAAAAAAAAAACACATTATTTTGTACAATTTCTGACATTTTAGGAGCAAACAGAAACTAAGTTTTTTACACTTCAGAGAAATAACGGTTACTGTAAAAGGAAGCCTTATGATGATGCTTCAAAATAATGGTATTGCCAGATGAAACAATGAAATAATAAACTAGTAGCGCCATCTTTATCAAAACTGCACACACTTATTTATACTCCCAATAGTTAGCGCCTGCCTTTTATTGTAAGTGCACTCTATGTCTACACATGTTTAAAGCAGTTCAATTTCTACACCTACAAGGGGGGAGAATCCCATTTGGCATAATTTCACCTATTGATGGGGCTAGACTTGTGCAAGAATTGGAAGCCATCGAAAAATAAAAAGTGCCCAATGTGTGATTTGATCCTGGGTCATGAAATATCGAAAATTAGTGGCATTTACCATTTCTCCTCCACCTCACCACTGTGTGCGGTGCTCAGAGCCCTAACAGAGAAGCTGGTCAAAGCCCTCCGTCAGATGAAATGTCCCCACCGGCTGGAACCTCACCAGATTCAGGGGTTGGACTGTATCCATATCTTCCCTGTCATCCAGGTTGGTCACCACCTTTCTCTAATACCTTGCTGCCCTTCTGTTGCCAATTCAGAGTCAATAATATAATAATTATCATGAAATACGAATTATCCAAAATACAAAATAACTATAAAAGTGAGCAAGAGAGATACAGTTAGGGTTGTTGTGTTGTTATCCAAGACGAGGCAAGATTAACTAAGCATTAGTTTATTTCCTATTATAATAATCTATTTTATATACAAGTCAAAAGAGATCACTAGCAGAGTATTATTCCTTTTGGTTTCCAGAGCTCAACAATCTATGAGCCTAATACTCTGCACATCTCCTCCCTTAACTTTACAGGAACCTTCGAGGTATCTTGACTGCCCTTCCATATCTTGTATGCACGGCTGGCATTGAAGGGAGGCTCTTCTCTGGATCCTGGTCTTGGTTGTCCCTCTGCATCCTTCCATCTCTTGTAGATGAGGCCGTTGGTGTAGGGCAATCCTCCTCGGTCTCTTGCTCCTGATCATCCTTGCATCTCCTTGAGAGCCAGGTTGATGTCGAAGTGGGGGTCTCCTCATTTCTCTGCTCCTGGCGCTTTCCAGGGGCATCGTCCTATTTGCTTGAAGAGTCAGATAGCAATCTTCTTTCTTCTTGGACTTGGGCTTCTTAGATTTCTTCTTGGGAGGGTCTTCAGCTTCTACTTCCTCCTCCTCACTGTCCTCAGCTTGCTTCCTCTTCTGGGAAGTCTCTTCCTCCTCATTGTCAGAGGACTCCTCCTCATCTCCGGACTCTTGAGTTCCAGATTTGGGGCAGTCGTCCTTCTTATGGCCAAACTCCCCACAGGTGTAGCGAGCCTTCTTGGACTTGCGCTGGTTCTCCTCCTGTCCTCCATCTTCAGCCGTGTTGTTGGTACACTCATTTTTACGGTGGCCAACTTCTCCGCAATTGTAGCAGGTGTTGTTGCTGCCTCCATCACGGCTCTGTCCACGGCCACGTCCACCACCACGGGCAGGTTTGGTACATTCAAACTTGCGGTGGCCTTCTTCCCCGCAGTTGTAGCAGCCTCTGTTATCTCCACTTCCGAGTCTACCACGCTGTCCGCCGCAGCCTCCTGATGATAATTGCTGAATCATTCTCACAATGTTTAATTTTTCACTTGTCTCCCCAGAGAGAAGTGGCTGCTTTAGTTTATCAACAATGTATATTTTCGAGTTTAAGTGATGGCCTTTATTTTGAAGTTTTACGTGGATCATTCCAACTGTTTCCAAGGGTATTCCATTTGGACCTTGTAATATTTTATCAGATTTTTCCAGTTTTATTTTTTGGAAACTTTGATAATAATTTTGTAGGGGGAGCACGTTGACATCAGCTCCGGTGTCAATTTTAAAATTAATATGTCTATTATTTACCTTAATTGGTACTATCCATTTCTTGGAATTATCCTCTACAGATCCCAGAAAAGCTATCTCTGAATTTATTTCATTTATGGCTTCTGATCTACATACTTTGGCATAATGGCCCTTTTTCTTGCATTTACTACAATACGAGTTCATAGCTGGACAATTTTTCCAATCATGATTATTTGAATTGCCACACCTGGTGCATCCATGTGATGACCCTCCCAACTGGTTTGACTTGAATTGTCTTATTTTTGGTTCGTGCCTTTTTGTTTCTTTTATGTAATTAGGCATTTTCTTTATTTGATCTATAGAATCTTGTTGGTAAAGGCTAGACTGCTGTTCTTTGACACTTTCTAATTGCTTTGCCATTAGTGTGGCTTTTACTAAGGTCAAGTCTGTATCAAGTTGCATTCTTTCAGATAATGCTCTATCCCTTACTCCAACAACTATCCTATCCCTAATCAACTCATCATGTAACATCCCAAAATTGCAGTGCTCAGCTAGGCTATGGAGTGCTGTGATAAATTCATTCACCTTTTCCCCTTCCTGCTGACATCTTTGATTAAATCTTGCCCTTTCATAAATTATATTACGTCTTGGAATAAAGTGACTTTCAAAGCATTCAATAACTTTATTATAATTTTCTAGTTGGTCACTTGCTATTTTACATGACAACAAAATGTCATCTGCATTATCACCCATGCAGTACACGAACATATTAACTTGCTCATTTTCTGGGTTATTAATTAACCCGCTTGCCTGCCTAAAACGTTCAAATCTCCTAATCCATTTTGGCCAATCACCTGGATTTGAAAAATTAAAAGGTTCTGGGGCTACACAATTATAATTTTGGGACATTATAAAGATTTACTTATAATATAACTTACCAAAAAGTTTGCTTGATGTCAAGTTTCAAATTTTCTTCGAACAACGACTTTCTTTATGAATTCAGTTTATCGCTTCTAAGCTTGCTTGATGTCGAATTTCAAATTTTCTTCGAACAACGACCTTCTTTATGAATTCAGTTTACCGCTTCTAAGCTTGCTTGATGTCGAATTTCAAATTTTCTTCGAACAACGACCTTCTTTATGAATTCAGTTTACCGCTGCCACCATGTGTTGTTATCCAAGACGAGGCAAGATTAACTAAGCATTAGTTTATTTCCTATTATAATAATCTATTTTATATACAAGTCAAAAGAGATCACTAGCAGAGTATTATTCCTTTTGGTTTCCAGAGCTCAACAATCTATGAGCCTAATACTCTGCACAGTTGTCTCAAAGTGCTGATGTGACTTCACTATTGATTGTCTTGGCATATTGCATCATCACAGATTCTGCAATCTAGTGAGAGAGGATGCTAATTTTTCTATTTTAGATAGAAAGCCAAGGGTTAAATGATGTCAGAAGAGCAGGATTAGCAGCTACCATGAACATCCCAGGCTGATGTGTTGTTACACTTTACATGGTTTAAGTCCATATCAACTTTGTTGGATTGAATAAAATGACTCAAATATTAGTGGCTGATGATAGTGGTTGTAATTCATTGCATTTTAAACCATCTCTTTGGTTATAGTGAAAAAGGGCATATCTGCATTTGTGATAGAAAAACACATTTTTTGAAATACAGTATTTAAAGGGATTTCTTCATCTAAATATTTTGAAAATGTATTTTTCTTTCACAGATCCAGGTATGCTCTCTCTCTCTCTCTCTTTAAAAATAATTATATTCACTGGATTGACTTTTAACTCAAACATTGCTTTGGTCTTTAATAAGTCAATAATATAATAATTATCATGAAATACGAATTATACAAAATACAAAATAACTATAAAAGTGAGCAAGAGAGATACAGTTAGGGTTGTCTCAAAGTGCTGATGTGACTTCACTATTGATTGTCTTGGAATATTGCATCATCACAGATTCTGCAATCTAGTGAGAGAGGATGCTAATTTTTCTATTTTAGATAGAAAGCCAAGGGTTAAATGATGTCAGAAGAGCAGGATTAGCAGCTACCATGAACATCCCAGGCTGATGTGTTGCTACACTTTACATGGTTTAAGTCCATATCAACTTTGTTGGATTGAATAAAATGACTCAAATATTAGTGGCTGATGATAGTGGTTGTAATTCATTGCATTTTAAACCATCTCTTTGGTTATAGTGAAAAAGGGCATATCTGCATTTGTGATAGAAAAACACATTTTTTGAAATACAGTATTTAAAGAGATTTCTTCATCTAAATATTTTGAAAATGTATTTTTCTTTCACAGATCCAGGTATGCTCTCTCTCTCTCTTTAAAAATAATTATATTCACTGGATTGACTTTTAACTCAAACATTGCTTTGGTCTTTTCAGATTGTCTACCCCTATATCTAATTTACATCAAATAGATGAAATAGGAAAAATAATAATGACCAGGAGTCTGCATCAACGCACTCGCTGGAATTTTCTATTTCAGCAAATCTAGCACTAGCTGTTGGTGATAAATGACTCTCTTTACAGTGAGTCTTGATGTTGACATTCCACATAGCACAGTTTGGTAAATTTTTTTCCTCTCTTTCATTTCTGAATCCTGACTTCTAGTTAAACTGCTGCTGACTTGTATCAAATATAAGCCAGCCTACCTGCTTCCCTTTGGTGACAAGGCATATCACCAGAACATAGATAGAAACTTTGCCACATAGGTTGAAATATTTTTTGATCTATAAAGATCTTCTCTCCCTTCAAAAGAGATGCAAAAACTATATGCCATCTCTATTGGCTGTCTCTGCAAACTAGCCTAATTGGGTTGGTGACAAAGCCACATCAGCTTTGGCAAATTCCATTCACCTGGAGACTGGTTTCAGGCTAATGACCCTCGTCAGCATGATTTGTTAACCTTTTGAAGGGAAACGTGCCCTTTCTTTTTATAAATCCAAAAATATCCGCTCAACAAAATTTTCATATAAATATTTTTTGGCCATAGAATTGGCCTTGCCACTTTACCAGCTAAACACCCCCTTTGGAAAATTCTATAGATTTTATAGATCCCTGAAGGATCCCATGAAATCAAAGCCAGCCCTGGACTGACAAGGGCCATTAGCCCAGAAAAAAAAAAGGTCTCTAGGTCAGCCTTTCTAAGTTTTCCAAAACTGGTGTTGTGGCTTTGTTGCTGACCTGAGTATGATAATTTGCCCAGATGTTCACCAAATAGTGCTTAGTTTTAGTATTATTTAGAAAGAAAGGTGACATTTCTTTTTTATTAAATGTAGATGTTTAAAAAAAAGACATTAATTATTGGTTGATGTGGTACTTTTTCTCTGCATGAAACTTCAAACCAGCAAGTGTGCCTTTCTCATATATCTGGATTTAGAAGAGTTCTTTTAGAACCTTCATCAATACCTCGAAATGTGTCATTGTAATAATGCTCCTTTGAAAGATCGATTATAATTGGATATACTCTGAAGATCTCTCACATGTCAGTAAACCTGGCTATTCTAACATTGGTAAAAACTGCTCTACCATGGGGATAGGGGCTGGGACCGACTCTGTACTACGCTGTAGTATAGACATTTTGTAACTTGTGTGGTGATTTTTAAGAATCTTGATTACATGATTTACCTCTTTTTTTTTTTTTGTCATTTTTGGAAAAATCAGACATTCTTTAGATTGTAATTTTATACAGGAAGAAAATTCTATTGAAAGAAGCTCCTCTCTTGTTTTAAAATGGATCCAAACAATGCATTCTTGCTTCATCATCCAGAATATGCCACAAAACCAGATTTAGTATTACTTTGATACAATTTTGGGCATGCTTTTCTTCCTCCCACAACAATAATGTATTCAGGCCTAAGAGATAAACTTTTTACCATATTGGCAGATTTGATCTTTTCATAACTACTCTCATAGAATCAAGAAAATAAGACCTAATCCAAATGATTTAATAGTGTGTGATGTTTCGGTAACAGTATTGTTGCTGAAATGTCACACACTATTAAATTATTTGGATTAGGTCTTATTTTCTTGTATCTATAATCTATAATTCAAATTGTGCTTTATCATATTCTTATAGAATGTTATGAAATTGAAGCCACCTCTGTGTACTGCTTAGGGCCATAGCCCGAATCCATTGTATACAGGTTGCCTTTTGTCTGAATTTACCGAACCTAGTGTTTTTGTTATATATTCATTCTTCACAAAGCAAAATGCATTGTTTGTTGTATTTTTAAATGGGAGAGGTGCCTCTTTGGATATGGAATTCTTTAGAGTAAGGAAATTGCTCAATTAAAAAAAAAAAGTAATTTGGCTAGTTAAGTTTGTTGTAAATGAAAACTGTAGTGGAACTTGTAGCGGAATGTCACAAAGTGGCATACATCTGCATAGATGTTTTCATGAGAGTTTCTCCAGCACCATCTAAAGTGACTGGTGCTGTGTTGCAGTGGCTAGTGAAGAAGGCCCTAGAAGTTAAGGCAGAGATTGGAGACTTCCAGAGGGCCTTTGCCATCTACCAGTTCACCAAGTCCCATGGAGTGATGCCAGAGGTTGGTCAGTTCACCATGCCAACAACAGTAGTTTGACCATGTATCTCCAGGAACAGGCCGTGGCTGAGGACCACACCAAAGTTGCCTCCACTCTGAAGGACCTCAAGGTAATGCCACAGTTTTTATGACCAAACTATGCAAAGTCTCTCATTAAAAGCATTGCTACCATCAAAGGACTTGAATACATAACTACCATGATGATAGTGCCATTATACACTATTTGATCTTGACACATTTTATAAAGCAATATGATTTACTTTGAATAAAAAAGATAAAAGTTTTTGTGCAGCTGAGTTTTCCCTACTTAAAACAAGATTTAACTAAAGAAAGTAAATTTCAGAGACTTAATCCCTTATTTTTACTGTGATTGCAATTTGTTCTGTAAAATAATTCACGTTTTCTCTCCATCCCTGCCCATTTACCCCCTAATGTGTTTGAATACTGTTTTAATGTCCTTCCATACAGAGTTCAAAACAACAACTACCCACCCGTGCAGACACGGTCACGCTCCGCCGCGTCACGTGGGAAAACATATATGCTCTCAGCACATCCCCCTTTTTAAGATTTGAAATATATATATATATATATATACATTACAAACTTTAAATGCATAATATAATAAATAATGAAGGCGATCCACGGGTTTAACAATTCGTCCACTCCGGGTTCTTATCTGGCCGTCTTCTGAGTCGTTAGAGGGATAATCCACAACTGGGGTCTTTTCATTTTCAACCAGTTCCTCCCCCGAAAAGGTCGGTGTCGATGGGTCGGCTGGATATTGCACTGTATCTCCTTTTCGTAGATGGAACCTGTTTCGACGTAAAGTCCCAACTGGAGTATCAACCATATATGACCTTGGTGTCGATGCTTTCTGCTTTACAATCCCCCAGATTCGCATATCTGTAATCCAAACTGTGTGACCTTCGGATAGCTCCTCCATGTCCGTAGCTCCGCAGCGTCGATCATATCTGGATTTCATATCCTTTCTCCTTCTCCCCTCCTTTCTTTTCAGGGTCTGAGAGTCCACCAACTTTGGATTAAGATTCTCTGGTGCAATTGGCAAGGTCGTTCGGAGTTTACGTCCCATGAGAAGCTCAGCAGGGCTGTAACCGTTCTCCAAAGGGGTCGATCGATACTCCAGGAGTCCAAGCGATGGGTCTTGATTTTTCTTGAGGATCAACTTAGCAATTTTCACACCTGCTTCTGCCATCCCATTGCTCTGCGGGAATCGAGGACTTGAAGTGACATGTGTGAATCCGTACTGTCTTGCGAAATTTGTAAATTCACGAGCAGCTCCAAATTGCGTCCCATTATCGCTTACAACAGTTTCTGGTATTCCATGTCGGGCAAATATGGATTTGCAATTACGCACCACCACATTAGCTGTGAGCCGATCTAGCTGAATCATTTCAGGAAAGCGATAATAATAGTCAATGACGACTAGATACCACTTATTCTCGAACTTGAACAAATCCATTCCAATCTTTTGCCACGGTCGTGTAGGAAAGTTGGTTGGTATCAAAGGTTCATGTTTTGAGACGGCTTCCTGGATACAGACACTGCACTTTCTGACTGTTTCCGCGATCTCTTCCGGAATGCCAGGCCACCATACCGTTTCACGTGCGCAAAGTCTTGTTTTTGTAATCCCGAAGTGCCCAGCGTGCAACTTATCTAGGATCTCCAGTTTCATACTTGCTGGAATAAAAAGACGACAGCTACGCATCAGTAGTCCATTTTGAACGCTGAGTTCATCCTTGACATGCCAATAAGAGAGCAGAGCCTGTGACAGCTTCTTCTTATCTAGCCAGCCTTGCTCAAGGTACTAGACTACTGCTTTCAGGGTCGTATCTTCTTGTTGAGCTTCAAAAATCTTCGTCAAGATCTCGTCTTTGTCGAGTTCTTCCAATCTTGTTTTGAGCTTTTCCATCAAAGGTATTGTTACCCGTCGAGGAGTATGCACAGCATATGTTTTTGCTCCAGGTTTCAATTTGATTTCATAAGGGTTTCCGATCTGTCTCAGTCCTTCAAATACTTCAGGGAATTCCTTGATCGGGTTAATTCTCGTCGCAACCACTTCAATCCGCCTCGCCAGGTTCAAGAGCTCACGTGCCCGGCGACTCAGAAGAGGTTCACTCAAACGACGAATGACATAAATCTTCTCCTTGATTTCATAATTGCCATTTCGCAGCATTGATATAAACATACCCACAGTCTGAAGTTCGGAGAATTTAGCAGCTCTCTCTAATGTTGATATCACTTTCCACTAGTCGTTGCTGTCCCATTATCTTCTTGAAGAGACACAGAGGAACACATGTAACATCCGCCTGGGAGTCGAGCTTGAACTTCACCTGTTTCCCGTTCACTTGGATTTCTGCTGTCCATCGCCTCCTGCACTCGCCTTCATCATCGAGATTAGATGAATCCTCCACAGCTGAGACCTCCAGGAGAAAACCAATTTCTTCATCAAGTTCAGAAACAGCTTTGACTTCCGCAGTCTTCGCCTGCTTATCTGGGCAGCAATTTGCAAAATGGCCAATTTTTCAACATAGGTTACATCTTTGTCCTTCAGCACGGCAAGCCTGTCCTTCCCTGTGGGTGAAACCTCCGCATTTTGGACATCATGATCTTGTTTTGGCTGACTTCTCCTTCTTCCTCGAAGGCTGCTGTTGTTGTTTCGGTGATTGTTTCTTCGAGTTGAACTCCACCTGATTGACCTTTTGGCTTGTTGAGGGACGCTGCAGGTCGACTTGCTGCTGTCGAACGGCTTCCTGCTGTCGAACCATTTTCACCGCCTTTTCCAAAGTCAGTTCGCTGTCTAACTGCATTCTTTCAGATAAAGCTTTGTCCCTCACTCCAATCACTATTCGGTCACGGATCAACTGCTCATGAAGACCCTCAAATTCGCAACTATCAGCCAATTTGTACAATGAAGTGATGAATTCGTCCACTGGCTCCCAATCCTCTTGGATTCTTTTATTAAATTTCGCACGTTCGTAGATAATATTCTTCCTGACACAGAAGTGGCTGTCGAACGCCTTGAAGACGGAATCAATTTTAGTTGCCTCTTCCTCCTTTTCGAACTTGAAGGTCCTGAATATATCATCCGTGCGGTCACCCATCAAGTACATGAACAAATCGATCTTGTCCGCCTCCTCTTTCTTCTTCATTCCACTGACCCTGAGGTATCGTTCGAATCTCTCCCTCCATTTGGGCCATTCGTTGGGAGTCGAGAAGTCGAAAGTTTCTGGAGGTTGAATCTGAGCCATGTTGAATTATCTACCAAGGTACGCAAAAATCGATATTTTGCAATATACAGGTTCGTATTTTATCCAGTTATCGCTGCCATCATGTTTTAATGTCCATCCATACAAAGTTCAAAACAACAAATCCTCACCCTTGCAGGCCCGGTCACTCTCCGCCGCGGCACGTGCGGAACATACAATGTTCCCAGCACACAAACCATTTCTGGCTTTAAAATTATTTGGAATGATGTTTTAGCCTAGGTTATACTTGATATAGAACGCTTCTAAAAGGGCATGCTGCCACACTGTTTTTTTTTTTTTTTAGGACGCCACTCTTTGTTTCTTTTCGTTATTTTAAAAATCGCAAAGTTCGTTATAACAATGTTATTTTCAATGGAATGGAATTGGGAATCACCATGGGTTCATTTTAAGGGAAGTTTCGCTATATCCAGGGTTTGTATTAGCGGGGTTTCACTGTATATACAGTATAACCTCGTTAATTAGACACACAAATTCGACACTCTACCTTATTTCAATCATATTCTGATGTCCCGACCTCCGGGCTATCAAATAACAAACCGTAATTCGACAGTATCGATAATACGACAGTTACGATAGTTCAACCATTTTAAAATGCAAATTTCAACAGTTGAATGTTTTTTACATACAAATTTATCGCTAAAAAGGTATTACGGCGGTGGCAAGCGGCGACAACGGCGGGCGCCGATTGAATCGCGCCTGCACACTTTTGGTTTCTGTTAGTTTAAGCTTCAGTTTGAAGTGCCGTTGCGCAATGTCGCGAGTGTTATTATTTTTTTTTTACGCGGGAATTTAGGAACCTCGCGCTATTTAATAATATTATTTTCTTTTCAAGTTTCAGCATTGAAATATTTAAGTTATTTTAAAATTTACAAATAATTTCCTTTCAAATAAATTAATCTTCATCAAATGTAGCCACAATGATTATGATAACATTTTATTTCAATATTCCATTTCCGTATTATTATAAAAGACTTAAACACAAAATCAATAACACCTGCAGCAGCAGTGGATGTCTTTAATACAATAGTCAATTAAAACACATTCCAGAGGAAGAAAGACATGCAAGTTTTTTTAAAATAGACCATCTGGGATATATCCTGAATAGGATATCAGTGCAAAAACAGACATCTTTAAAGGAATTTTTAAAAAGATCTTCATGATTAATTTCAAATATTATTTTTAAATTTTCTTTTTATTTTCCATATTTATTTCCTTTTGTTGACTTTGCTTAGAATTATTAATGAAATTGATTCCAATAATTATTAATTAAACATTATATTTATTGTTTTACAAGAGAGAGAACAAAATATCAAAGGGGAACCAATATTGAACAAAGGAACTTTTGTCTGTTTCGGTTAGCGCCTATTTACCTGTGAGCTTACACACACTCTGTGGTAACAATTAATTAATATATATACAACACACGCTCCCCTGTGTGTAAGCTCTAATCAGCAAGTCCAAAGCTATCTGCACATTTCCGTAGTTTGTCCTTAGGGAGACTCTTTGTTAGTATATCCGCCTCCATGTCTTCACTTTTAGTGTATTCCAGCTTGATTCCATTTTGAATTTCCTCTTTCACAAAATAATACTTTCGGTTTATGTGCTTTGTTCGTGAAGTAATTTTGTCAGATTGTATCCAGTTTATTGCAGCCTGGCTGTCACTTTTCAAGGTAATTGGCAAAGTTAAATTTTCACAAAGTTCTAGTAATCCCTTTAACCATAATATTTCTGAAATGCCTTCACATATTGAAATAAGTTCTGCTTCACATGTAGACAAGGCTACTAAATTTTGCTTTCTACTTCTCCAGTTTATTAAGTTGTTGCCAAGTTTGACTGTATAGCCTGAATAGGATTTTGCGTCTCGGGTTGTGCACCAGCTCGCATCAGTACTTATTGTGATATTGTTGTCTTTTAACTTATATGCCAACATTTTATTTCTGGTTCCCTTCAGATATCTATAAATCCTTTTAACTCCAGGTAAGTGTATTTCTCTTGGATCATTACTATACTGTGATAAATTGCTGACGTTGAAGGATATGTCCGGTCGAGTACCCATAGAAGGTACATTAGTGATCCAATCATTTCCTGGTATACAGTTTTATCTACTGGCTTAGAGTCCAAATATTCATCCAAATTTTGATTTTGATCTCCAGGTGTCTGCACACTGTTGCATTCTTCCAATCCAAATCTGTGTAGAATTGTATCAATATAATGAGTCTGAGATAGATAAAATCCATCTTCTGCCCTTTTTATTTCAATTTCAATAAATGGTTTGCTATCTTTCTTTTCTGTTAGAGTAACATATTTTTCTATTTCTGAGGCTAGGTTGTCATTAATTTCCTTACTAGTTCCAGCAATGATGAGATCATCTACATATAGACCCAGTATTGCACACTCTTCTCCTCTCTGGAGTTTATAGACACTAGGATCACATTTGGTTCTAATCATTCCCAACTGGTATAAAATTTCATTGATTTTTTGTTCCAACATTTTCTTGATTGTGGTAGACCATAAAGGCTTTTTTCCAATTTACACACTTTGTTTTCTTCTCCTTTTTGCATAAAACCATCTGGTTGTCTCATATATACTGTCTCTTCTAACTCACCATAGAGATAAGCTGTCTTCACATCATAAGTCTTTATGATTAAATTCTGTTGTGTTGCAAGAGCTACTACTGTTAGCAAGCTATCCTTTTTGAGTACAGGTGAAAAAGATTCCTTATAATCTACACCATATCTTTGATTGCATCCAACAGCAACCAGTCTGGCCTTTCTTTTATATATGCCGTCATTTGAGATTTTCTTTGTACTGTAGACCCATTTATTATTGATGACTTTCGTGCCATTTTCCATTGGTACTAGTGTCCATACTTTATGCTTCTCTATCTCACTGAGCTCTTCTTCCATTGCTTTGTGCCATTCATTTCTTTCTCCACTATCCATTGCTTCTTTAAAGTTCTCCGGGATATAATGATCTATTTCCATAATTAATTTTGCATCATTCCTATCCTTTATTCTTTGAGAGCGTCAAAATCCTTCTTCAATCAATTTCCTTTCTTGTTCTTCAAGTCTTGCTTTGTGCCGTTCTTCTAAGATGCTCTTTGTTTCTCCTTTCTTTCTTCCTCCTTTTGCGCATCTTTCCTCTATTGGTTCTGTTTGTGTTGAGTCATTTTCAGTGTCACCACCTGGTTTTACTGAAGTATCCTCCTGAGACTTCATTTCACTCTCTGTGGCAGGATTGTCTTCTTTCAAGATAAGAAAATCTTCAACTATTTCTTCTCAATTTCCTTTATAGGTCAAATTATCACAATTAGTATCTTCCTGAATATCATTTGCATAATCAATTCCTCTCTTATCTTCACTAAATTTTACTGATCTGACTTCATGGATTCTCTTTGTCATTATATCATATATTCTATAGGCTTTTCTTTTAATGGAATAACCAATAAATATTCCCTTTCTACCCTTTGGTGAAAACTTGTTTCTTCTTGGTTTGCTCTCAAGCCAATGTGTCAAACATCCAAATATTCGAATGTGTTTGACCGATGGTTTCCTGCCATTCCATCTCTGCATAGGTGTATGGTGCTTGATAGACCTGTGGGGTGTACAATTCTTAATGTATGTGGCTGTAGCAATTGCCTCTGCCCAAAACTTCATGGGTAATTTTGAGTCAATTAGTAAGGTTCTTGCTGTATCTATAAGAGTCCTATTCACTCTCTCTGCAACTCCATTACTTTGTGGTGAGTATGTGGTGGTAAGTTGGTGATGGATCCCACTTTTCTTGAAAAGTCCTTCAAATCTAAAGTTATAAAATTCAGTTCCATTGTCGGTTCTTACATCTTTTATTCTAAGACTTAATTCGTTTTCGGCTCTTGCTTTAAATTCTTCAAATCTCTCAAAGGTCTCATCTTTTGACCTCAGGAAATATTCAAAGATTCTTCTACTGTAATCATCTACTATAACAAGAAAATACTTAGATCTCCTAAAGATTGACATAGCATTGGTCCACATAATCAATATGAATCAACTGCAGGGGCTTAACTGTATAATTTTCTGTAATATTAAATGGCTTCTGAACCAGTTTTCCCATTATGCATGCTTCGCACTCTGGTAACCTTTCAAATTTTAGATCCAATCCTATTACAATATGTCCTTGAATCATTTTTTTCATGTATTCTTCATTTAAATGGTTTAATCTTTTATGCCATAAACTTATATTGCTATTTTAATTTGATAAATGTGTATTTATTACCATGACATTTTCATTTTTTGCTATTGGTACATTTCTTAGTTTTGTTTCCATCATAAACATTCTATCCTTAATATATACTTCAGCAACTAAATCATTCCCTTCATTATAAATTTTTGCTCCATCCTTATTGAAAATAACTGAATTTCCTTTGTTGACTAATTCGTATACTGACAATAAATTGTTTCTTAGATTTGGTACATGTAAGATATCTTTGATGCGAATATTTTCTTGGCCTTCTCCTTTGGCTGTGGCTTGGGTAGTTTTGCCCTTCTCAGCTAGGTTGATTTCACTTTCATAATCTACCACATTTTCCATCAAAGTTAGGTTTGGGGTTAAATGTGCGGTGCATCCTGAATCTTAACACCATATTTGCCTATCATTTCTCCCATCTGGTGAATCTTCAAATTCGCTTGCTTATTAAATCCACTTTTCATAGTATCCACTAGGTTATTTGAATGTTCCCTACTGTATTTGTGATTTCTATAACCAGGAGTCCATTTCTTTTGGTATCCTTGTTTCTGTTTATCTCGAAACCAGCAATCATTAGCTAGATGTCCCTTTTTATTACAAACAAAACATATTTTTGGCTGAAATTGTTGAACTTCTATCATTAATTCTGTATACTTGTTCATGCCCATTCTCAACTGTTTGATTTAATCTCATATTTCTTCTCGACTTCTCTTCTCTTAGAGTTTGTTGAATCTCTTCTACTGTTGCCTCTCTCTTAGATTGTAAGACAATAGCAATATTTTCACACCTTGGATGTATGCCTCTTACAATATGAAATGAAAGTTCTCTTGAGGTAAATTGATGCCCTAATGATGAACATCTAGCAGCAATATTTTTTGCCCTTGTTATATATTCATCTACAGTTTCATTATCTTTCATTCTAATGTTCTTCAATTCTAAGCCTATATCAATAATTTTATCTTCCAAATTGCCTGTGTATGTTTTTTTCAGTGAGTCCCATACTTTCTTAGCATTTATTTCACCTATGAACATTCCAGCTTGTTCATTAGTCAATGTTGTGATGATTATCCCAAAAGCTTAATCATTTTTATCACTCCAAATCTCCCAAGAACTTTTGTCTTCCATATCAGGTTCTGGATCGGAAATTACACATTTAAATAATTTTCTTCCTCTTAGAACTGCGGCGATTTTCAACGTTGTTATTATTTTTTTTTCTTTATAAAAACTGACCTATATGGGATTTGATCCCAGGTTGTGACTGTTGAAAATCAATGGTTTATACATTTCCCCACCCAATGAGTTGTTATAGTTATCTTTAAAAATACAGTAAAACCCCGCTAATACGAACCCTGGATATAGCGAACCTTCCTTTATAACGAACCCACGGCGATTCCCAATTCCATTCCATTGAAAAATACCATCGTTATAACGAACTTTGCGATTTTTTAAATAACGAACTACCCCTATAACGAACCTATTTTCGGTCCCAAAATGATAAAATCTATTAAAAATACTATGCTTATAACGAACTTAAAATTGGAATTTAAAAAATTTTTAAAACAACAAAATTTTGAGCATGTTTCAGCTCACAGATCGCGCTTTCAAAACAAAAAATTAGCGGCATTGTTTGTTTTCATTTCCAATCTATTTTTGCTGTATGTTGTATAAATTTTTACTCATTATACTTTTATCTAATAGAATATCTTTGCATTCGACAATTTTGAAATAGAAGAAAATACAAATGGCTTCCAAAATAAAGAAAAGAGTGGCGTCCTAAAAAAAAAAAAAAAACTGTGGCAGCCTGCCCTTTTAGAAGCGTTCTATCAAGTATAACCTAGGCTAAAACATCATTCCAAATAATTTTAAAGCCAGAAATGGTTTGAATAACACGTTAAAAACAAAATTTAATATACACTAAAGAAAAATATGTGGAAACTGGAATTGGAAAAAGAAGAGAAAAAAAAACAACAAAAAAAAAAAACAGTTCCCCCAAGTTCTCCGTGTCTCATGAGCCACAAACAAATAGACTTGTAAATTCTCAAAAACAACCACTACAGTTCTATTTTTAGAATGGAATTCTTGTTAGGTATATGACTCATTCAGGGTTCGCGGATATTCCCCCTGGCCGGCCATTTTACCACCGATTTTGTGTTTGCAAATTTGCGTTTTTTATTCGCAATTTTACCGATCGCGCTATCGTATCAACATGTTTCGCGTCCGATATTTCTGAATTGGATACTTTTGATTCATCCTCAATTGATTCAGAATACACGGAGCTTTATTTCTTTAATGGAAATAATAATATTTTAAGCAATTCTGAATTTCAAATTTTACTTTTCACTTTCAAACAACAAGGTATTATAGAGACATTTTTCCATATAAATTTAGTATTATATTATTTGAGAAAGATGTTCGAAAATACTCTTAAACCTTTTAAATATATAATTAATAATGTTTTGACTAGGGGATTTGACTTAATTTTTTAATAACACATAGGTTTATATAAAATAAATGGATTTAAAAGCGCGAATGTTTCTTTTATACATAAAACAAACTTCTACTGTCCTTACTGCGATGAAAAAATATATTGGGAGGGCTTGGCTCATCAGTGGTGAACCCTCCCAGCGGTTTCGCCAATTTAATCCACCAGACCGCTTCTCAGAGCTCTAATACTGTATTGGATCATTCTGCTTTTATATGCTACACTGAAGGATGGAATCTTAGAAATGGTTTTCAAGTAAACTATGGACATAAGCTTAGAGGACAGTAGAATTACATTCAAATATTTACTTCGAGCAATGCTCTTCAGCAAACTATAAAGACAAGGCCATTAGGAATAAATTAACACAAAGCAATAACGCGCCATCTATACATATAAAATAAAGGATTTAAAAGCGCAAATGTTTCTTTTATACATAAAACGAACTTCTACTGTCCTTACTGCGATGAAAAAATATATTGGGAGGGCTTGGCTCATCAGTGGTGAACCCTCCCAGCGGTTTCGCCAATTTAATCCACCAGACCGCTTCTCAGAGCTCTAATACTGTATTGGATCATTCTGCTTTTATATGCTACACTGAAGGATGGAATCTTAGAAATGGTTTTCAAGTAAACTATGGACATAAGCTTAGAGGACAGTAGAATTACATTCAAATATTTACTTCGAGCAATGCTCTTCAGCAAACTATAAAGACAAGGCCATTAGGAATAAATTAACACAAAGCAATAACGCGCCATCTATACATATAAAATAAAGGATTTAAAAGCGCAAATGTTTCTTTTATACATAAAACGAACTTCTACTGTCCTTACTGCGATGAAAAAATATATTGGGAGGGCTTGGCTCATCAGTGGTGAACCCTCCCAGCGGTTTCGCCAATTTAATCCACCAGACCGCTTCTCAGAGCTCTAATACTGTATTGGATCATTCTGCTTTTATATGCTACACTGAAGGATGGAATCTTAGAAATGGTTTTCAAGTAAACTATGGACATAAGCTTATAGGACAGTAGACATAGGTTTATATATAAACTTGTATGCTAATGATAAGAAAAACCTATTAACAAATGACTTCTTTTGATATTCACCATTACTGTAAATTAATAGGTCAATTTAGGGATTTAAAACAAAGTGACCATTATTAAGTGGCTGCCTTTTCCTGTTTGTATGGTTGTTTTTTAATTATACGGTCTAAACATTTAGAAAAGATGAAAAAAATGGCCAAACCGTGGCTATAGTGAACCAAAAGCTCTGTCCCATTGGGGTTCACTTTAGGTATCATGTAATGGGGCTTCATGATATGGCGGTTGGCCATCACAGAATACCATTTCAACCTGTCCTAGAAGTAAGCCATCCTTCCACGATGTGACTTAGAGGCTGATACCATATAAGGCCCCTAGAACCAATTATAGGTAATTGAAGTTGCCTCTTTTAGATGAGGTATCGATAAAGGCGATGTGCAGTCCTTTCTACTATTGGTTGGAATTCATAATTTTCCTAGATGAACTGAGCTCAAGTACCATTTTTGGGCTTATTCTATAAATTAGTGGCCATGATGCATCCAATTATTTTTTAAAACTAGGTTTGAGCAAAATCAATCATTCCTCCAGGGAAGAGTGTCTTCTTCAAAAAACATTTTATTGTTCTCTAGCTTTCGGGCACGGACATCCTTCTACAGGAGAAAACATGGTATAATGACACGCCAATAGAACACGAGTTGAATATAATCGGATACTATTTTACATATTTTTATGAAGATAGAAAAATATTATTTTTACATATTAACTATTATACAAATTGAGACAAAATATTTAAAATATATATATCTCTCTAATAAGAGGACAAACAAATGAATAAATATAGGCAACCAGAAAAAACCAAGGAAATAAGGAATACATAGCTAGGTTGTAGTTATCATTATTAGGAGATGTCTACCTGGTTCCCACCGCTGCTATTCTGAGACGATTATTGTATTTGGATGATATGGGGTGAGCTCAGGGAATAGTATATTATAAACTTCTGGAATATCAAATTTTCTGTTAATATTATTGTGCTTTCTTGATATTATGGATTCTATGATGAGTCTCTGTTGTTTATTGGGGATGTTTTGGAATAATGGGTTCTTGGTTCGGATAGTGCGAAGGAATGACCTGTTTCTCTTACATGATGGTATACTATAGATCTATTGTCCTGGTTTTCGATATTTCGTTGATGTTCAGATATTCTTACATTTAAATTTCTACCTGTTTCACCTACGTATTTGGTTTTGCATTCTTTGCATTCTATAGATTATATGGCATTCTTGATATTGCAAGGATAATTAAGGCTATTGCTTTTTGTTATAGGGTTTCTTAGTAGTGAACTTAAACTTGGTGAGTTGCAGAAGAAGGTTTTAACGCCAAATTTTTTCAGATGACGGGCTATTGATATTGATACAGGTGAGTAGGGAATACTGCAAATAGATTTGTAAACTGAGGGAATTCGCATTTCAGACGGGCTATGGAAATGTCTTAAAATAAATGATAAAGGATATTGGCAGGTTTTTAGATTCCTTAAAATGTTCTGGGTCTCTTCTGTTTTGAAGGTCTGAAGTGAGCAGTGGCTATGGATACGTTTGGTAAGGGTCTTTACAGTATTGATTTTATGGCTGAGAGGGCAGTAAAAGGAAAAACGGATATAGTCGGGGTTGAAAGATGGTTTATAATGAACGGTTGTTTGGAATTTATTCTCTATACTCATGATTTTTACATCTAAAAAAGGCAGGCTATTGTTTGTTTCTTTTTCATAGGTGAAATTTAGGTCGGGATGGTAACTGTTCAGCTTTTCCAGAATTGTATTGGTTTGAGTTTCGGGGCAGATACAAAATATATCGTCGATATATCTACGCCATAACATTATTTCGGACGGAAATAGTAAATATATCCGTTTTTCCTCCTACTGCCCTCTCAGCCATAAAATCAATACTGTAAAGACCCTTACCAAACGTATCCATAGCCACTGCTCACTTCAGACCTTCAAAACAGAAGAGACCCAGAACATTTTAAGGAATCTAAAAACCTGCCAATATCCTTTATCATTTATTTTAAGACATTTCCATAGCCCGTCTGAAATGCGAATTCTCTCAGTTTACAAATCTATTTGCAGTATTCCCTACTCACCTGTATCAATATCAATAGCCCATCATCTGAAAAAATTCGGCGTTAAAACCTTCTTCTGCAACTCACCAAGTTTAAGTTCACTACTAAGAAACCCTATAACAAAAAGCAATAGCCTTAATTATCCTTGCAATATCAAGAATGCCATATACTCTATAGAATGCAACGAATGCAAAACCAAATACATAGGTGAAACAGGTAGAAATTTAAATGTAAGAATATCTGAACATCAACGAAATATCGAAAACCAGGACAATAGATCTATAGTATACCATCATGTAAGAGAAACAGGTCATTCCTTCGCACTATCCGAACCAAGAACCCATTATTCCAACATCCCCAATAAACAACAGAGACTCATCATAGAATCCATAATATCAAGAAAGCACAATAGTATTAACAGAAAAATTGATATTTCGGAAGTTATAATATACTATTCCCTGAGCTCACTTCAAATCATCCAAATACAAGAATCGTCTCAGAATAGCAGCGGTGGGAACCAGGTAGACATCTCCTAATAATGATAACTACAACCTAGCAATGTATTCCTTACTTCCTTGGTTTTTTTCTGGTGGCCTATATTTATTCATTTGTTTGTCCTCTTATTAGAGATATATATATTTTAAATATTTTGTCTCAATTTATATAATAGTTAATATGTAAAAATAATATTTTTATATCTTCATAAAAATATGTAAAATAGTATCCGATTATATTTAACTCATGTTCTATTGGCGTGTCATTATACCATGTTTTCTCCTGTAGAAGGGCGTCCGTGCCCGAAAGCTAGAGAACAATAAAATGTTTTTTTGAAGAAGACACTCTTCCCTGGAGGAATGATTGATTTTGCTCAATATTTATGCAAGGGATTATTTCATGGAATTGAAAACTAGGTTTCCCAAATGGCATACTTTGTTTCACTAGGAATCCTATGGAGTCCAAAGGAAGTTCCGTCGGACCTTAGCCTACCAACTCCCAGATGAAGAGACAAGAGTCCAGGCCACCCTGATGGAATATGGAAGGTATGGATGGAGAGAGTGTTCTCCTCACTATCTTGTTGCTCACATCTTTCCTTGTTGTCGTTCGCCAGGCAGGGCTATCTGTTGAAGAGACAGCCACCTCCTGGAAAGGTAATTTTTTTCTTAATTTAATGTATATAAGTGGAAATCCTGCATGTTGTCAGCTGGCTCCTGCTGAGGGGCTCAACAGCTAGCCCATCATCAATCCATACTGCCACACATAAACCCACCTACACACACACTTGCCTGCCCGTTCAGCTCCCAACTGACTTAGCCACTTTAGGGCGCTGTCCATCCTCTACCACATAGAGACACCAACTAGGGATTTTTTTTTCCATCTTAGGTTTTGGAACCATAAAGGCATTTCCCACACTCCTCCAGTATTTTTTGTATATGGACATTTCTATATATATATATAATCAGTCTTCTTTTTTTTTTACACTCTAATTACCTCTTCAATGCCTTATTCGTCCAAAATTATTTTTCTCTTTCTTCATTTTAAATAAATAACTATTCTCAGAAAAATAAGCCGAAATTGTTGCAGTTATACAAGACTATGACCTACTATTAATGCACCTGTCAAGCTAGCTCTGGCCATCAGATGGACCCTGATTGTTTCTAAAGCTGGTGTGGTGGTGGTGGGAACTTCACTGACCTGAAGAACTAGATCGCAGTTACTAGGAAATGCTACTTGGACTTTTGCGACTTGGTCTTGTTCTATTATAAAATGACTCAATCTCTTAAAAGTTTTAAAATTCTATATATGCACACACACACACTGTGGCGGAGTCCAACAGCACCAGGACCAGCGGACCTAGGGGAAGGCCTCAGCGAAGGGGAGCAACAACAGCGAGGATTCCGCAGGTCCAGGAGGTCAAGGCTACGCGTGCCCACATTGCTGGCGGCAGGCGTCCTCTAACCAGGAGCAGTGTGTCTATATAGAGCACTGCCCTGACTTTACACCGCTCCACTACCTCCTGGCGGTGGATAAAGTGGTCGGAGGTGCTGAGAACTTCATCCAGCTCACCCGGATGAACAGCCACATACTAGTTGGCCTGGCCACCAAGGCCCTCACAGCACGCCTAGTAGATCTGGGCCTCAAGATCGAGGGCACGACCCTCAGGACGTTTCCCTTTTGCAAGAGGGTGGAGAGGCTGCTTATAGGGAATCTCCCTTTCTTCGTGGAGGATGTTGCTATCATCGACGCCCTGCGGCCTTACGGGCGTGTAACCTCCATCGCCCCTATGCAATTCAAGGCAGGGGAATATGCCTACACGGACGGCCGTCGCGAAGACTACATCTTCCTTCACGATGGGGTGAAACTGCAGAAGCTCCCTACGCGCCTGGACATCAAGACATCATGCCCGCCTTCTTGACCTTTGGGATCAAATGCTCCAAGTGTAACAGGCAGGGTCACCGCAGGGCCAACTGCCCCATGTTTTCCAGGCAGACCATCGGCCCCAAGCAAGCAGCCTCCCCCATTGAGGCTTCTTCACCCGCCGTGCCTCAACAGCCCAGTCAGCCGGCGCCACCGTCCCCTGCACCAGCACCCCCCTATTCCACCTGAGGAAGCGCCAGGCACCGCTCCAGTGGCCAATGCTCGGGCCCCTCGGTCCGTGGCGCCTCAGCCTACAGTGCCAGCACCTCCTACTCCACCTGGTGAGGTGCCAAGTCCTGCCTGTCTCCCCAAGCCTCCCTGGAATCCATCGAGCCAATGGAGGTGGCGCCAACCGAAAAGGAGACCACGGGCTCCACTCTAGCCGGGAGAGGCAAGATCAGAGCCCAGCTAAACATCATCCTGGAGCAGGCCCCCAACTCCCTGTTTGCTTAGACCGGCAACCTTGGCCTCCACAGGGAAAAGGTCTGTGGCGCCCTTGTCTCCACACCCACCCTCAAGACCCTCATCCCCAAGATCTCAGCCGCCCAGAGGACTGCAATGCTGGAGCTGGTCCAATCCATCTTGAAGAGGCGCCCAGACTCTAGTACCTCAGTCTACAAACGCCTCGTTGTGGCACAAGGCCTATTGGGCGGGAAGGCGTCATAGGCTTCAGCATCACCACCGGTGGCGTGAAGAACCCGCTCATCGCCTGGAGCAGAACACTTGTGCGCCGGGGATGCCTTCCTTCATCCTCTATTTTGTGATTGCTGTGCATATTTTAATTTTTGTTTATTATTGTATTATCTGTCTTGTTTACTATTTTTATTGTTCTAGCTCTCTTTGAGTGTATATATTGACGAGATGTCAATAAACTCGTTTTAATTGTCAATTGTCACACACACACAAAGATATTTCCCAAAAATAAAGGCCACCTCTTCTATCAAAATAAACGTCAAACCTAGATGCCATCTATTGACTGTAACCTCAAATTAGCGGCCTCGAGTCAGTGACAAAGCCACAACACCAGCTTTGGCAAACTGAGTATTCCCCACCTTAGACCATATTTTAAGGCAAAAGCTGGTGTTGTGGCTTTGTGACCCTCGACACTGCTAGTCTTCAGCATAGACCAATAAAGGGCGTCTAGTTTTGACATCTATATTGAAGGGAGAGGTGTCCTTTATTTTTGTAGATCAATATCCTTCAGGAAAAATTTCCATATATATCTGGTCATAGATTTAGCCTAGCCACTTTGCCAACTAAACACTTTTTGGCAGATTGGATATTTCATTTGATCCTTTGTGGATCTTATGAAGTAAACCCAACCCTGGACTGACGAGGGTCAATAGCCTGAAACCATGGGCCCCAGGTGGGCACTTCTTAGTTTGCTTAAAGCTGGTTTTATGGCTTTGTTGCCAACCCGAGGATGCTAGTTTGTGGCAATGGTCAATAGATGGAGTCTAGTTTTGACATCCATTTTGATGGGAGAGGTGACCTTTATTTTCGTAGATTAATATGCTCTTGGAATAATTTGATCTAGATATTGCCATTTATGTTAATTAACATTACAAAAATAACTAAATATCCATGTTAATTGTTTTTCATAATTGCCTTAAACTTGGATAATCATTGTTATATATATTTTTTTAGATCAATCATATACATACAGTATATACTACTATTTTCATATAACTCCACTTTTGCAGTAATACTTTGAGAGAACAGACAAGCCTCTAAAAAATTTGAACATCTTGAATTATCCCATATACAGTAAAACCCCTCTATAGTGAACCCCAATGGGACAGAGCTTTTAGTTCACTATAGCCACGGTTCACTATAGCCACGGTTTGGCTATTTTTTTTTACTTTTCAAAAATTTTAGACTGTATAATTAAAAAAACAGCCATACACACAAGTAGAGGCTGCCTCTTAATAGTGGTCACTTTATTTTAATTCCCTTAATTGACTAATTTCCTTATATTAATACTGAATAATAATAGAAATCATTAGATAATAGGTTCTTCTTATGATTAACATACATGTACCTCTATGTCTAAGTTAAAAATCAAGACAAATCCTAGGCAAAGTTTTATTAAATATCTATTCAAAGATATGAAATGATTTTAAAACATCATTATCACATTATATAATACAATTTTTACTTGAAAAAATGGCTCTAATACCTTGTTGTTTCAAAGCATTCTTCCAAGCATTGCACCATTCAAATAAAGTTAGTGTTTTTCTTCCATTTCATGTTTCCCCATATTCTTCTAGGTCTAGATTTCGTTTTTTTTTAACCTGCCATGCAAAACATTGCTGACTTTAAAATCACCATAGTTAATGGCATAAAAATAATTTTTGTTTCATCACGGGACCGTTTATTTGGACTTTTTTTTTTTAGCCCTAAAACGTACGATCGCGATCGCGGCAAAAGTTGAAGTTGATTCCTCTTTGTAACAATTTTTAATAACTTTATATTTTATCTTTTATAATAGAAAAGTTATATTCTCTTATTTTAATATGTTCTTAACATTTTGCCTATGTTGTTTCACTTTGAAAAGTTCTGAAAATGGCCTTTTTTTTTTTTAAAGAAATAATGCTTTTGTTTTTAAAATGCCTTTGTTTTCTTCATTTTGGAAGCCATTTGCATTTTTTATATTTCAAATTTAATGGATGCAAAGATATTCTAATTAATAAAAAGTATAATGTGTAAAAATTTATACAACATACAGCAAAAATAAAGTGCAAAAATCAAACAAACAATGCCGCTAAATTTATTGTTTTGAAATCGCGATCCGCGAGCTTTAAACATGCTCAAAATTTTGTTTTTTAATTTTTTTTTTTAAATTACAATTCTAAGTTCGTTATAAGCATAGTATTTTTAATAGATTTTATCATTTTGGGACCCAAAATAGGTTCGTTATAGGGGTTGTTCGTTATTCTAAAAATCGCAAAGTTCGTTATAACGATGGTATTTTCAATGGAATGGAATTGGGAATCGGCGTGGGTTCGTTATAAGGGAAGGTTCGTTATATCCAGGGTTCGTTATAGCGGGGTTTTACTGTACAAATGTGATCATTGATATCACTGATCTTTACTAACATGCTAAAAATATAAAGAAGATATTTTGTGGCGGTAAAAATAATAGAACTTATAGAAGAAAGAGAAGTTATTTTTTTCTTAAAAAAAGTAGAGTTAATAAACATAAGGTAATAGAACCAAATCCAAATAAATAGTGTGTGATGTTTCGGTAACAGCATTGTTACCATCTTCAGACAAAAGTGTCACAAAACGTCACACACTATTAATTTATTTGGATTTGGTCTTATTACCTTGTGTTTATAATCTATAATCCAAATTGTGCCTTATCATAGAGTTAATAAAACAAATAAAACATGTATTATTTCAATAACATAAATCAATAAGATTTAAATACAGTTATACAAATATGAAAATGATTTTTTTCTAAAATGAAATTAGCCTTAAGTCTGCAGGAGGCCTTTTTCAGCTGACATTTTTCCACACAATATTCTTTTATTTATCTTATATCCACATTCTACAATATAATATTGAAGATATTCATATCATTACTCACCTAATTTCATTCAGGAGCAAAATAAGCAACTTCCTAACAGGATTCTCAAGGCAAGTTTTGTTGCATGAGGAAGTTTGGCATATAGACACATAAGATTTCGGAAATCTAAATACATTTTGATCCAATATATATGAGCCTTGTTGAATATATTTAAGATATAAAATTCTCCATTCCATTTAAAACACTTTGTCTATACATAGTGACATTTGGATTCCTGACAAGGCAATAATCCAATCAATGCTGTTACAGGAAGGAGAAGCTGAGCAGCAAGCTGCCCAAGATGAGGCTCTTCAGTCTGAGGTGAGGGAATGTTGAGGTTTCACACACTTGGTGGTTAGTTATTTTTACTCACATCCATTGTTGCAGCCCTAAAAAAAGTTGTTTGACATTTTTCTGAATTTCATGTTTTTGTGTGAAATATTAAGACTATGAATCAATTTATTATTGTATTTTCACTATTTTTGTGTGTGTGGGCCAATATATTTAAAATCAATAATACCACATGCTAGTAAAAAAAAAAAGAAAGCCTTAAGGTGGCACCAAACTTCATACACTCTTTGATGCAAGCATTGCAAATTTGTAATGTTAGTTTGAGTTATTTTTATGTGTTGTTGGTCTAATTTTCAAACATTACTAGTCATAATGCCCTTCCATTCAGGGTTAGTGACATTTGTAATATCATTGTGTCATCTGAAAAAGGTAGCTCTAAAAGAAATTGTTTAGAATTCTCTAGATGACAGTGGTATAGATTTAAAAACAACATTATTCAAGTGTTGAATAGCTCTTAGAAATTTTTAAACAGTTTTAAGCTCAATCTGATGCCACTAATGTTCTATTTCCTATTAAAGGTATCACAAAGTTTTTCCCCTTCTGTGATTTAAACTATATTATTATGGTAAAAGTGGCATCCTCTGGATCATATACAGTAAAACCCCTCTATAGTGAACCCCAATGGGACAGAGCTTTTGGTTCACTATAGCCATGGTTTGGCCCTTTTTTTAACTTTTCTAAATTTTTAGACCGTATAATTAAAAAACAGCTATACAAACAGGAAAAGACAGCCACTTAATAATGGTCAGTTTGTTTTAATTCCCTAAATTGACCTATTTCTTTACAATAATGCTGAATATCAAAAGAAGTCATTTTAATAGGTTTTCTTATCATTAGCATACATGTTTATATATAAACCTATGTATTATTTAAAAATTATGCCAAATCCCCTAGGCAAAACATTATTAATTATATATTTAAAAGGTATAAGAGTATTTTAGAACATCTTTCTCAAATAATATAATACTATATTTATTTGAAAAAATATGCCTCTAATACCTTGTTGTTTGAAAGTGAAATTTGAAAATCAGAATTGTCTTAAATAATGGTTATTTCCATTAAAGGAATAAAGCGCCGTGTATTCTGAATCAATTGAGGATGAATCAAAAGTATCCAATTCAGACAAATCGGATGCGAAACATGTTGATACGATAGCTCGATCGGTAAAATTGCTCATAAAAAACGCCAATTTACAAACATAAAATCGGTGGTAAAACGGCCGGCCAGGGGGAATATCCACGAACCCTGAATGAGTCATATACCTAACAAGAATTCCATTCTAAAAATAGAACTGTAGTAGTGGTAGTTTTTTGAGAATTTATAAGTCAATTTTTTTGTGGCTCATGAGACACAGGTAACTTGGGGGAACTGTTTTTTTTTTTTTTCTTCTTCTTCTTCTTCCAATTCCAATTTCCACATATTCTTCTGAAGTGTATATTAAAATTTTGTTTTTAACCTGTTATTCAAAACCATTTCTGGCTTTAAAATTATTTAGAATTATGTTTAGCCTAGGTTAAACTTGATATAGAATGCTTCTAAAAGGGCATACTGCCACTGTTTTTTTTTTTTTTTAGAACACCACTCTTTGTTTCTTTTCCTTATTTTGGAAGCCATTTGTATTTTTCTTCTATTTCGAAATTGTCGAATGCAAAGATATTCTATTAAATAAAAGTATAATGCGTAAAAATTTATAAAACATACAGTGAAAATAGAAAGGAAATGAAAACAAACAAGGTCGTTAATTTTTTGTTTTGAAATCGCGATCCGTGAGCTGAAACATGCTCAAAATTTTGTTGTTTTAAAATTTTTATATATAACAATTTTAAGTTCGTTATAAGCATAGTATTTTAAATAGATTTTATCATTTTGGGACCGAAAATAGGTTCGTTATAGGAGTAGTTCGTTATTTTAAAAATCGCAAAGTTCGCTATAACAATGGTATTTTCAATGGAATGGAATTGGGAATCGCCGTGGGTTCGTTATAAGGAAGGGTTCGCTATATCTAGGGTTCATATTAGCGGGGTTTTACTGTATATGTTAAAAGGTACAACTTCCTTAAGTTTTGTTCATGAGTGTATTTGGGTATCTCGTGTGTCTTCAATAAAGGTCACTGTTAATATCTTTCAGAGTTATTGTCTGAATCCCGATATCCATGCTAAAAGGTACAGCTTCCTTAAGTTTTGTCCATGAGTGTATTTGGTTATCTTGTGTCTTCAAAAAAGGTCACTGTAATATCCTTCACAGTTTTTGTCTGAATTCTAATATACATGCTAAAAGATACAACTTCCTCAAGTTTTGTCTCAATGAGTGTAGCTTCAGAAGCTCCATACATACATGGCTACCCACCCTAACATGGATTCAGATCCAGCTGTTGGTTGAGAGTGCAGTTGGACCGTGTTATATAACAGCCTTCATTATAATGACAACACTTGGTTATACCACATAATTCTAGGCCCTCTTACTTCTACAGCCATGACCCGGGTACTTTTTTCCTAAAGAAAAAAATTGCTCCAATAGCCCTTGTTTCTTACAGAAGTCCAACCCCACCATTGAGTGCTTGTAACCAGAAGGGGCTCTAGCACACTTATAAGTACAAAAGTCAAACTGCGTTCTACATATGAGTAGACATGTGGTGCACTTACAGTAAAAGCAGTCACTAGCTACCTACCATGATTATCATAGCATGTACCACGTGTACTAAGAATATATACACCACTTGAAACCAAATTTAAGCAGTTATCACCATGTTGTTGTTGTTATAACCATGATTAAAACAATGAATAAGCCAATGATGCAATTAGGGGTCTCTGGTTGAACATGATAAGAACTCTGGAAGGTCTACAGACGGTGGAAGAGTGATACACACTTAGACAACCATGACCTAAGATAGAATCCCACATATTGAGCACTTTTTGTCTGCTTCACTGGCACCCAATTCTTTCTGTCCCCACCAGTGAGTGCAAGTAAGGCTCTGGCATACTTGTAAGTGCAAAAGTTGAACTGCTTTCTACATGTGTAGACATGGGGTGTAATTCATAGTATAAGCCGTCACTAACTACTACTAAGTTCAGGAGAGGTAGATGAGGTGTGTCAGCATGACCTTCACCTGATAGATTGTGCAGGGCATCATTTTTCTCTGGGTAGTCGGCATCCTTGAAGTAGCAAGAGCTGGGTAGACAGAGGCCAATTGCAAAAGACAGTCCAGCTGAACTCGGCATGTTTTTGATTTGATCCTGCAGACAACAATCCCACCATAGGTTAGAACAGGTATGACCAACTTAGTCAGGAATGCCAGCCAGAAAACATAGATCTAATAATCAGAGTGAGCTGGAATGTCCTTTATGAAGAGGTGTCCTTTTACTGGAGAGTTGTTAAATTGTAAAAATGGTAATTTTGGTGATGAAAACTGTCTTTTATAAAGAGGTGTCCTCTAGCGTGAGTGTCCTCTCATGGAGAGGGTTCTACTGTAATAACAATAATTTATATATAAAAATACTTTTAAAAAAATTATTATCCCTAGTATGCGTGGTACAGGCCATGATAATCATTGTGGAAAAAAGTTGGCGACTACTTTTACTGTAAGTGCACCACATGTCTGCACATGTGAAAAGAAATCAGACTTTTGCACTTACAAGTTTGCCAAAGCCCTGTTTTGTTAATTGCCCTCGCTGTTGGGTTTGAGTTTTTCAAGAATATGGGGGTTCATTTTTTTTTTTTAAATTAGAAAAAGTGCCAAATGAAGGATACAATCCCAGGTCGTAGCAGTCAAAAACCAACGGTTTCATCCACCGACCCCATAAATAACAAATACTTAAAGCAGTCAATAAACAATATTTTTTCTTTTTTGCTTATCCCTAGTACATGTGGTACAGGCCATGATAATCGTGGTGGGTAGAAGTGGGAGACTGCTTTTACTGTAAGTACACCACATGTCTACACATATGAAAAGCAATCAGACTTTTGCACTTACAAGTGTGCCAAAGCCCTGTTTGGTTACTTGCACTCGCTGTTGGGTATGCATTTTTCAAGAATGGGGGATAATTTTTTTTTTAATTAGAAAAAGTGTCCAATGTGGGATACAATTCCAGGTTGTAGCAGTCAAAAACCAACGGTTTCATCCACCAACCCCCTAAATAACAAATACTTAAAGCAGTCAATAAACAATTTTTTTTTCTTTTTTGCTTATCCCTAGTACATGTGGTACAGGCCATGATAATCATGGTGGGTAGAAGTGGGCGACTGCTTTTACTGTAAGTGCACCACATGTCTACACATATGAAAAGCAGTTGGACTTTTTTTTTTTTTATCAGAAAAAAGTGCCCAATGCGGGAATCGAACCCGGGTCGTAGTGGTCGAAAACCAACGCTTTAGACCATCCTTCCACCGACCCCCTCATCACAAAAACAATGGCCATCAGTATTGGATCTGATCATTTACCAAAAAAAGGTTTTGTGTGGGGGCCAATAGTCTTAAATAAAAAGTAAAACCAACATTTATTTGATATTTATTCCAAAAGATGGTGCAAGCCATCAGTAAAATTCAGTTATGCATTCAAAGATATAAGCAGTTCAACTTCTTTATTTCAGCATACCAAGGGATCAGAATTTCTGGTTGAATTAAAGGGAATGTTGAATTATGATCGGTTAAATTCAGTTTTTTTTTTTTTAATTATCCCAGGTACACGTGGTACAGGCCATGATAATCATGGTGGGTAGTTAGCGACTGCTTTTACTGTAAGCGCACCACATGTATACACATGTGAAAAGCAGTTCAAATTTGCACTTACAAATGTGCCAAAGCCCTGTTTGGTTATTTGCACTCGCTGGTGGGGTTGGACTTTTGCAAGAATCGGGGGTCATTTTCGCATTTCTTTTTTTTTTTATATCAGAAAAAAGTGTCTGATGCGGGAATCGAACTCTGGTCGTAGTGGTCGAAAACCAAACGGTTTAACCAGCCTTCCACCGACCCCCAAATTCAAAGTAAATAGTTTGAGTGTGGTAAAAATTGATTGAATTAAAGTGAGTGTTCAATTAAAGTCAGTTAAATTTTAATCAATATTGATACAAGGGATTATAGAATTATAAGAGTTATATATTCTTTAACTTTACCATTTTGATCTCATGCACCATTCTCCCACTTTTAACCAGAGTTAAAATTGGACCATCATCAAATAAAAATATGGAAATGATGTAGCAACCAGCCACAACTACACATCCTCTAACTTCGCCTTTGCCAGTCCCAAGCCCGGATGAAAAAGGAGGAGGGGGAGCAGTAACAAGCTCACTAAAAAACCTGGGCTCAGCTGGCCCGGCTGATAGTACCCTGTAAGGGCTCCAGGGATACAGGATGAGCAGCGTTTGTACTCCATGTTAGGAGCGGCTGCACATGGCGTCTGTTCTTCATGTCAGAGGCGGCCATTTCTTTTGGAGCTAAGTCAGCCTGCCACTGAGTAGTGCTCCCAGTCTTAATGACAAAGGCAGACGCATTTTACTTCACCCAATCATGATAGCTTGATATCTTAATATGATTGGGTGGAGATAAGAAAGAAGAAGAAGACACATCCTCTTGTGTATCTTGAGGAGCATGGATTCATGAAATTTGTGTAATATTTGTACAAGGGGATAAGAAACACATCCTCTGATCTGATGATCAGTGTTGAAGAACCCATCTGTCTGGTAAGAGATTCAATTCTCCCCCAGGTGAATAGTTTCAACAAGGCTAGTTGACTGTAACACACACAAACAGGATACAACACTCAACAACACATTGAGACAAGAGAGGAATAGGCGGACATGGCTCGGCAGACAAGGTATAAATGGAGCATGTAAATATTGCAGCAGGGTTGAGGTAATTTACAACGGGTGTTATCAACAGAATTTAAAGCCTTCATAATGATAGCGGCTCTCTCTCTCCTCTCCATCCCTCAGTACAACTCTGGACAAAACTTCAACCCTTACTTACCAAACTCACATTTCCCTTTGGGGGGTCGGTGAAGACTGGTTAAACCAATTGGTTTTCGACCACTACGATCCGGGTTCGATTCCCACATTGGACACTTTTTTCTGATTTAAATAAAAAAAGCTCCAATGGCCCCTGATTCTTGTAAAAGTTCAACCCCATCAGCGAGTGCAAGTAACCAAACAGGGCTCTGGCACATTTGTAAGTGCAAAGTCGAACTGCTTTTCACATGTGTAGACATGTGGTGCGCTTACAGTAAAAGCAGTCGCTAACTACCCACCATGATTATTATGGCCTGTACCACGTGTACTAGGGATAATTAAAAAAAAAAAAAACATTTTCCTTGCATAAACATCAGAGTCTATTCTTGAGACTGTGGTCTTATACATAGTCCAACTTCTTCAATAACACCTCAAGGGATCAGAGCTTTCATTTGAATTAAAGTCGGTGTTGAAGTAAAGTCAGTTAAATTCGGTCCCAAAATAATAAAATCTATTAAAAATACTATGCTTATAACAAACTTATAATTGTAATTTAAAAAAAAAAATTAAAACAAAATTTTGAGCATGTTTCAGCTCGTGGATCGCGATTTCAAAACCATAAATTTAGCGGCATTGTTTGTTTTGATTTTTGCACTTTATTTTGCTGCATTTTGTATAAATTTTTACACATTATACTTTTTATTAAATAGAATATCTTTGCATCTATTAAATTTGAAATATAAAAAATGCAAATGGCTTCCAAATTGAAGAAAACAAAGGCATTAAAAAAAAAATGTTATTTCTTTAAAAAAAAAGGGCCATTTTCAGAACTTTTCAAAGCGAAACAAAACAGGCAAAATGTTAAGAACATATTAAAATAAGAGAATATAACTTTTCTATTATGAAAGATAAAATATAAAGCTATTAAAAATTGTTACAAAGAGGAATCAACCTCAACTTTTGCCGCGATCGTACGTTTTAGGGTTACAAAAAAAAAAAAAAAAGAGTCCAAATAAATGGTCCCGTGATGAAACAAAAACTATTTTTATGCAATGAACTATGCAGAAATGTTTTGCATGACAGGTTAAAAAAAAAAATAAATAAATAAAAATGAAACCTAGACCTAGAAGAATATGTGGAAACATGAAATGGAAGAAAAACTACTAACTTTCTTTGAATGGTGTAATGCTTGAAGAGTCCTTTAAAGCAACAAGGTACAGTGGTACCTCGACATACGAGTTTAATTCATTCTGCAACCTTGCTCGTATCTTGAATTACTCGTATCTCGAAGCAAATTTCCCCATACAAAACAATTGAACTACCATTAATCCGTTCCAACCTCCAAAATGTCACCCCAGTTATTTTTAGATGGAAAATTTGCCGGGAGAGGCGACCATTGCTTCCATGGACCAGTTATTTTTGTTACATGGTTTTAAATAATAAAAACGTATTTATAAATATCAAATATTTATTGCACAAAAAAAAAGAGAATGTAAAGAAATAAATTAGATATCCTCACTGGTCTTTGCCTTTTTCGCTACATTTTTCTCGCTTTCACCTGTATAGGCCGTTTAGAAAAAAACATATCCAAGGAGGTTTGTTTCTTCCTCCCTCTCAGAATGTTCCGGAAATGAGTTAGGCAAGTGTCATTAAAAAAGTCAGATGCACGACCTGTTGCAACTTTTTCTGGGTGTTTTTTTTCCACGAACTGTGAAACTCTCTCCCACATTCCTAAGATCTCCTTTATCTCACTTGTAGAAATTTCACGTTTTAATTCAATACTCATCATCTTTTTCTTAGCACTTGACTTTTTACAAACTTTCTTCCGATCCATGGTTATAAAAATAAATGAACTAAAACTGTAAATGTAAACGCAACACAAAACACAACTTATCACAGCGGAAGCACGCTGCTAACTGATCGTGATGGCGCGACTGCGTGTTACTACCGAACCAAACTCGTATCTTGAATTTCGCTCGTACCTAAAAGCAAAAAATCACTTGCTCGTCGGCTCGTATCTCGAAAAACTCGTATGTTGGGGGCGCTCGTATGTCGTATTAGAGCCATTTTTTCAAGTAAACATTGTATTAAATAAAAATAAACGATAGCAATACGTTTCTTTATACGTGAAATTTTATGCAAGCTTTTGGATCTTATCGATCCTTCCACAGGCCAAGCTATAAGCTGAGAGAAAGAGTATATATAGATGTACAATATTATTTACATGCACCTAACGAAGATAGAAAATAAAAATATAAAACTAAAATAAATATAAACACATTTTCATAAAATAATATATAAATTTCGTCAGACTGCAGGACATCTACATATTCAAAAATTAAGACGCAAGTAAAATTCTGTCTACATGCGAACAAAACTTGGTGTATGGGGCTATGGGTGTGAAGGTCAAACTGGGGAAGATGAGGAAGGATCTGGTGAAAAGGAAGGGCTGGGCTGTTTTTTCCTGAATGAGTGGTACTGAGATGGTAGTTCTATCCGCCTGTTGATACTGTTTAAATCATGAGAGATGAAGGATTCTATTAATAATCTTTGATATTTGGATTTGATGTTGTGGTAATGACAGGTTGGGTCGGAAAGGTTAAAGGCATGGCCGGTTTTTGAGGTGTGCTGAAAGATCAAAGATTTGGGATCTTTATTTATTATATTTCTGTTGTGCTCGGAAATTCTGTTATAAATGAAGCGGCCAGTCTCACCCACATATCTTGCGTTGCAATCTTGGCAACCTATGGAGTAAATGGCATATGGTTGCTGGTCGGGACGTCTCTTAATATTGGATCTGGTGATGGGGTTCCGGAGTATTTGGCCTATTGAGAGGTGGTTGGTGAAAAAGGTTCTTAAACCAAATTTTTTGAGGGAGTGGGCTATTGATTGATTTTCAAAGGAATAAGGTATAATGCAGGTGTTACGGTTTACTGCGGGCTGAGTGTGTTTGGAAGGGTTAAAACTATGTCTAAGTATAAAGGGAAGTGGATAGCCTCTTGATGTTAGATTATTGATGATGGTTCTTTTCTATTTTTTTGAAGGCTGGGGTGGAGCAGTGTGTATGTATTCTTTTCGTGAGTGTTCTGACGACTGTGAGTTTGTGGCCTATTGGGTTATATGAATCAAAAAGGAGATAGGATGGTTTTATGGATTTTTTGTAATAAACTGTTGTGTGGTATGATTCAGCAGTTTTGATGAAAAGAATGTCCAAATATGGCAGAACTTTGTGGGACTCATGTTCTATTGTAAAAGTGAGACGTGTATGGTAAGAGTTTAGGGTTTCCAACACCAATAGGACGTCATCCTTGTGACATATGCAAAAAATGTCGTCCAGGTACCTTTTCCAAACTTCTATTCGGAGATGTTTCTGTTCCAAAATCCAGCTGTCATTGACGCTCATGACAAGCTCTGCCGCAATGTTGGATAAAGGGCTGCCCATAGGAGATCCACAGATTTGTTTAAAAAGCTGATCTTCGAAGCTGAAGTTAGATGTTGCCAAGCATGATTCAAACATTAAAATAATTTAACCACTCTTTTAATCTACGCAACACGATTCCGGTATACAGTGAAGTTAAGAATAAATATCAACGTTTGGTCCTGGAGGCTCTCGTGTCTAACTCCATCCCTAGTTTTAATAGGAAAATAGATCTCCCCCCTCAATATACTGCTTTTTCTAAACTTGGCCACTGACATCTTATTTCGCTTCCTTCCTTCATTGTGCCTAGATGCCTACGCTCTTCTTCCCATCCTTTTTCTCGTGTTTTACCTTTTATCCGTCATACACAGATTTTTAGTCTATTTTTTTAGAAATTTCGTATTTTTTTTTTTTTAGAAATTTCGTACTTTTATCTTTAGTTCTTATGTAAATTTCTTAATTATTTTAAATAGATGTTAGTTAGCTTTCTCTTATGCTAAATAACATGTATATATTGGTTCACTTTTTCCAACTACCCATTGTACTTGATGAAGGGCAGCTGATGTCCGAAAGCTCGTAGTTCCCAATAAAGAAGCTTACCACGCTGTTTACCTACTTGCTGTTTCAAATTAAAATAATTCCTTCTATTTCAGGGTTCGGAATGCTGTGCGAAGAAAGCAATGATTGGATGGTTTTCTATAATTAGGTTGTGTGGGAGAGAGAGAAACAAGGAGGTGACGTCATAAGAGCACATTATGAAATCTTGTTGTGGTTTCAATGCTCTTATTTCTTGAATAAAGGCTGAGGTGCTATTAATTGAATGGGGGTTAGAGGATCGGATCAAGGGCGAAAGGCGGGGGACAAGTGATAAGCAATTATGGGACGTAATGGGACTGAAGGCTTGTGGATCTTAGGAAGTCCATAGATATATGGTATGGTGTCGCTGTTTGAATTGAAGGTCTTAAATTGGTCTTCGGTGATCATCTTATTCTTTTTGAGAGAGGTAAGTGTTTTTTTGAAATTCTTGATGGATTGAAGGTTGTCTTGAGCCGTGATAGGTACAAAGGTGTCTCTATCCTCAACGATGTCAAGAATCTTCTTTCTATAGTCGACTTTGTTTAATATAACAACATTAGAACCTTTGTCAGCTTTACTGATGACTATGTTGTGGTTGGCTTTCAATTCTTTGATGGCAGTTGCGTATTTTCGGGTAGTTGCAGCATAAAGGCATTTTTGGTTAATTATCTTTGAGGAAACCAGGTTTCGTATTGAGTTTTTCTGTGAATTATTGAACGACGTCATTGCTACTTCAATGCCGGAGGTGGTGACATATGGATCAGCATGTCTTGGCATGCGGAATTTCAGACCTTGGTTTAAAAGTTCTTCTTGGGATTGGGAAATTGGGAAGGATGACAAATTGACGATGGAGGTTTGTTTCTTCACATCAGGAAATGCGTATTTTTTGGACCAAAATTCAAATTTTTTATTGTTTTTTGGAGATGTTGATGTCTTGTGTCCGGATTGCATCGGTGGTAGATCTCAAGAGGTCAAACCATTCAGCTGCCTGAATCCTGGATGTTAATAGACAAATAATGCCCTTTATGGTTTTACTGAGAAACCTGATCATGGAGTGGCAACCTTTGGTACGTGATCTGAATAGGTCCCAATGAAGGTTGTGAATTATTTTCTTAGAAAATGGATTTTTTACCGGATCGTTGATTCTGAGAGAAGGAGGGATGAATTTGACTGATTGGCATTTCAAATTGAATTCTAAATTCTTTCTCCAACGGGCTAATTGCAAGGATTTCTTGAAGAAAAACGACTTATATCTCTCAACGTTGTAAAGGTAACTTTCCATTGTAAATAGACAAAAGAATTGCTATAAAGTATGAAATAAAAATAAATGATAGCAATACGTTTCTTTATACGTGAAATTTTATGCAAGCAATGTAAGATCCGAAAGCTTGCATAAAATTTCACGTATAAAGAAACGTATTGCTATCGTTTATTTTTATCCATAAAACCATCCTATCTCCTTTTTGATTCATATAACCCAATAGGCCACAAACTCACAGTCGTCAGAACACTCACGAAAAGAATACATACACACTGCTCCACCCCAGCCTTCAAAAAAATAGAAAAGACAACCATCATCAGTAATCTAACATCATAAGGCTATCCACTTCCCTTTATACTTAGACATAGTTTTAACCCTTCCAAACACACTCAGCCCGCAGTAAACCGTAACACCTGCATTATACCTTATTCCTTTGAAAATCAATCAATAGCCCACTCCCTCAAAAAATTTGGTTTAAGAACCTTTTTCACCAACCACCTCTCAATAGGCCAAATACTCCGGAACCCCATCACCAGATCCAATATTAAGAAACGTCCCGACCAGCAACCATATGCCATTTACTCCATAGGTTGCCAAGATTGCAACGCAAGATATGTGGGTGAGACTGGCCGCTTCATTTATAACAGAATTTCCGAGCACAACAGAAATATAATAAATAAAGATCCCAAATCTTTGATCTTTCAGCACACCTCAAAAACCGGCCATGCCTTTAACCTTTCCGACCCAACCTGTCATTACCACAACATCAAATCCAAATATCAAAGATTATTAATAGAATCCTTCGTCTCTCATGATTTAAACAGTATCAACAGGCGGATAGAACTACCATCTCAGTACCACTCATTCAGGAAAAAACAGCCCAGCCCTTCCTTTTCACCAGATCCTTCCTCATCTTCCCCAGTTTGACCTTCACACCCATAGCCCCATACACCAAGTTTTGTTCGCATGTAGATAGAATTTTACTTGCGTCTTAATTTTTGAATATGTAGATGTCCTGCAGTCTGGCAAAATTTATATATTATTTTATGAAAATGTGTTTATATTTATTTTAGTTTTATATTTTTATTTTCTCTATCTTCGTTTGGTGTATGTAAATAATATTGTACATTTATATATACTCTTTCTCTCAGCTTATAACTTGGCCTGTGGAAGGATCGATAAGATCCAAAAGCTTGCATAAAATTTCACGTATAAAGAAACGTATTGCTATCGTTTATTTTTATTTAATACAATGTTTACTTGAAAAAATGGCTCTAATACGACATACGAGCGCCCCCAACATACAAGTTTTTCGAGATACGAGCCGACGAGCAAGTGATTTTTTGCTTTTAGGTACGAGCGAAATTCAAGATACGAGTTTGGTTCGGTAGTAACACGCAGTCGCGCCATCACGATCAGTTAGCAGCGTGCTTCCGCTGTGATAAGTTGTGTTTTGTGTTGCGTTTACATTTAGTTTTAGTTCATTTATTTTTATAACCATGGATCGGAAGAAAGTTTGTAAAAAGTCAAGTGCTAAGAAAAAGATGATGAGTATTGAATTAAAACGTGAAATTTCTACAAGTGAGATAAAGGAGATCTTAGGAATGTGGGAGAGAGTTTCACAGTTCGTGGAAAAAAAACACCCAGAAAAAGTTGCAACAGGTCGTGCATCTGACCTTTTTAATGACACTTGCCTAACTCATTTCCGGAACATTCTGAGAGGGAGGAAGAAACAAACCTCCTTGGATATGTTTTTTTCTAAACGGCCTACAGGTGAAAGCGAGAAAAATGTAGCGAAAAAGGCAAAGACCAGTGAGGATATCTAATTTATATCTTTACATTCTCTTTATTTTTTTGTGCAATAAATATTTGATATTTATAAATACGTTTTTATTATTTAAAACCATGTAACAAAAATAACTGGTCCATGGAAGCAATGGTCGCCTCTCCCGGCAAATTTTCCATCTAAAAATAACTGGGGTGACATTTTGGAGGTTGGAACGGATTAATGGTAGTTCAATTGTTTTGTATGGGGAAATTTGCTTCGAGATACGAATAATTCAAGATACGAGCAAGGTTGCAGAATGAATTAAACTCGTATGTCGAGGTACCACTGTACCTTGTTGCTTTAAAGGACTCTTCAAGCATTACACCATTCAAAGAAAGTTAGTAGTTTTTCTTCCATTTCATGTTTCCACATATTCTTCTAGGTCTAGGTTTCGTTTTTATTTATTATTATTTTTTTTTAACCTGTCATGCAAAACATTTCTGCATAGTTCATTGCATAAAAATAGTTTTTGTTTCATCACGGGACCATTTATTTGGACTCTTTTTTTTTTTTTTTTTTGTAGCCCTAAAACGTACGATCGCGGCAAAAGTTGAGGTTGATTCCTCTTTGTAACAATTTTTAATAGCTTTATATTTTATCTTTCATAATAGAAAAGTTATATTCTCTTATTTTAATATGTTCTTAACATTTTGCCTGTGTTGTTTCGCTTTGAAAAGTTCTGAAAATGGCCCTTTTTTTTAAAAGAAATAACATTTTTTTTTAATGCCTTTGTTTTCTTCAATTTGGAAAACATTTGCATTTTTTATATTTCAAATTTAATAGATGCAAAGATATTCTATTTAATATAAAGTATAATGTGTAAAAATTTATACAAAATGCAGCAAAATAAAGTGCAAAAATCAAAACAAACAATGCCGCTAAATTCATTGTTTTGAAATCGCGATCCGCGAGCTGAAACATGCTCAAAATTTTGTTTTAATTTTTTTTTTTAAATTACAATTATAAGTTTGTTATAAGCATAGTATTTTTAATAGATTTTATTATTTTGGGACCGAATTTAACTGACTTTACTTCAACACCGACTTTAATTCAAATGAAAGCTCTGATCCCTTGAGGTGTTATTGAAGAAGTTGGACTATGTATAAGACCACAGTCTCAAGAATAGACTCTGATGTTTATGTAAGGAAAATGTTCTTTTTTTTTAAATTATCCCTAGAACACGTGGTACAGGCCATGATAATCATGGTGGGTAGTTAGCGACTGCTTTTACTGTAAGCGCACCACATGTCTACACATGTGAAAAGCAGTTCGACTTTGCACTTACAAATGTGCCAGAGCCCTGTTTGGTTACTTGCACTCGCTGATACCAACCACCTCTCAATAGGCCAAATACTCCGGAACCCCATCACCAGATCCAATATTAAGAAACGTCCCGACCAGCAACCATATGCCATTTACTCCATAGGTTGCCAAGATTGCAACGCAAGATATGTGGGTGAGACTGGCCGCTTCATTTATAACAGAATTTCCGAGCACAACAGAAATATAATAAATAAAGATCCCAAATCTTTGATCTTTCAGCACACCTCAAAAACCGGCCATGCCTTTAACCTTTCCGACCCAACCTGTCATTACCACAACATCAAATCCAAATATCAAAGATTATTAATAGAATCCTTCGTCTCTCATGATTTAAACAGTATCAACAGGCGGATAGAACTACTATCTCAGTACCACTCATTCAGGAAAAAACAGCCCAGCCCTTCCTTTTCACCAGATCCTTCCTCATCTTCCCCAGTTTGACCTTCACACCCATAGCCCCATACACCAAGTTTTGTTCGCATGTAGATAGAATTTTACTTGCGTCTTAATTTTCAAATATGTAGATGTCCTGCAGTCTGGCAAAATTTATATATTACAGTAAAACCCCTCTATAGTGAACCCCAATGGGACAGAGCTTTTGGTTCACTATAGCCACCGATCACTATAGCCGCGGTTTGGCTATTTTTTTTGTACTTTTCAAAATTTTTAGACCGTATAATTAAAGGACAGCCATACACACAGGAAAAGACTGCCTATTAATAGTGGTCACTTTGTTTTAATTCCCTTAATTGACTAATTTCCTTATATTAATACTGAAAAATAAAATAAATCATTAGATGATAGGTTCTTCTTGTCATTAGCATACATGCATCTCTATGTCTAATTTCAAAATCGAGACAAATCGTAGGAAAAGTTTTATTAAATATATATTAAAGATATAAAATGATTTTAAAACATCATTATCACATTATATAATACAATGTTTACTTGAAAAAATGGCTCTAATACCTTGTTGCTTCAAAGGACTCTTCAAGCATTGCACCATTCAAAGAAAGTTAGTGTTTTTCTTCCATTTCATGTTTCCACATATTCTTCTAGGTCTAGATTTCGTTTTTTTTTTAACCTGTCATGCAAAACATTGCTGCATAGTTCATTGCATAAAAATAGTTTTTGTTTCATCACGGGACCGTTTATTTGGACTCTTTTTTTTTTTTTTGTAGCCCTAAAACGTACGATCGCGGCAAAAGTTGAGGTTGTTTCCTCTTTGTAACAATTTTTAATAGCTTTATATTTTATCTTTCATAATAGAAAAGTTATATTCTCTTATTTTAATATGTTCTTAACATTTTGCCTGTGTTGTTTCGCTTTGAAAAGTTCTGAAAATGGGCTTTTTTTTTTTTTAAGTAATAACGTTTTTTTTTTTAATGCCTTTGTTTTCTTCAATTTGGAAGCCATATGTATTTTTTATATTTCAATTTTAATGGATGCAAAGATATTCTTATTAATAAAAAGTATAATGTGTAAAAATTTATACAAAATGCAGCAAAATAAAGTGCAAAAATCAAAACAAACAATGCCGCTAAATTTATTGTTTTGAAATCGCGATTCGCGAGCCGAAACATGCTTAAAATTTTGTTATTATTATTTTTTTTTAAATTGCAATTCTAAGTTCGTTATAAGCATAGTATTTTTAATAGATTTTATTATTTTGGGACCGAAAATAGGTTCGTTATAGGGGTAGTTCGTTATTCTAAAAATCGCAAAGTTCGTTATAACGATGGTATTTTCAATGGATTGGAATTGGGAATCGGCGTGGGTTCGTTATAAGGGAAGGTTCGTTATATCCAGGGTTCGTATTAGCGGGGTTTTACTGTATTTTATGAAAATGTGTTTATATTTATTTTAGTTTTATATTTTTATTTTCCATCTTCATTAGGTGTATGTAAATAATATTGTACATCTATATATACTCTTTCTCTCAGCTTATAGCTTGGCCTGTGGAAGGATCGATAAGATCCAAAAGCTTGTATAAAATTTCACGTATAAAGAAACGTATTGCTATCGTTTATTTTTATTTAATACAATGTTTACTTGAAAAAATGGCTCTAATACAGTGGTACCTCGACATAAGAGCGCCCCCAACATACGAGTTTTTCGAGATACGAGCCGACGAGCAAGTGATTTTTTGCTTTTAGGTACGAGCGAAATTCAAGATACGAGTTTGGTTCGGTAGTAACACGCAGTCGCGCCATCACGATCAGTTAGCAGCGTGCTTCCGCTGTGATAAGTTGTGTTTTGTGTTGCGTTTACATTTACAGTTTTAGTTCATTTATTTTTATAACCATGGATCGGAAGAAAGTTTGTAAAAAGTCAAGTGCTAAGAAAAAGATGATGAGTATTGAATTAAAACGTGAAATTTCTACAAGTGAGATAAAGGAGATCTTAGGAATGTGGGAGAGAGTTTCACAGTTCGTGGAAAAAAAACACCCAGAAAAAGTTGCAACAGGTCGTGCATCTGACCTTTTTAATGACACTTGCCTAACTCATTTCCGGAACATTCTGAGAGGGAGGAAGAAACAAACCTCCTTGGATATGTTTTTTTCTAAACGGCCTACAGGTGAAAGCGAGAAAAATGTAGCGAAAAAGGCAAAGACCAGTGAGGATATCTAATTTATTTCTTTACATTCTCTTTATTTTTTTTGTGCAATAAATATTTGATATTTATAAATACGTTTTTATTATTTAAAACCATGTAACAAAAATAACTGGTCCATGGAAGCAATGGTCGCCTCTCCCGGCAAATTTTCCATCTAAAAATAACTGGGGTGACATTTTGGAGGTTGGAACGGATTAATGGTAGTTCAATTGTTTTGTATGGGGAAATTTGCTTCGAGATACGAGTAATTCAAGATACGAGCAAGGTTGCAGAATGAATTAAACTCGTATGTCGAGGTACCACTGTACCTTGTTGCTTTAAAGGACTCTTCAAGCATTACACCATTCAAAGAAAGTTAGTAGTTTTTCTTCCATTTCATGTTTCCACATATTCTTCTAGGTCTAGGTTTCGTTTTTATTTTATTTTTTTTTTTTAACCTGTCATGCAAAACATTTCTGCATAGTTCATTGCATAAAAATAGTTTTTGTTTCATCACGGGACCATTTATTTGGACTCTTTTTTTTTTTTTTTTTTGTAGCCCTAAAACATACGATCGCGGCAAAAGTTGAGGTTGATTCCTCTTTGTAACAATTTTTAATAGCTTTATATTTTATCTTTCATAATAGAAAAGTTATATTCTCTTATTTTAATATGTTCTTAACATTTTGCCTGTGTTGTTTCGCTTTGAAAAGTTCTGAAAATGGCCCTTTTTTTAAAAGAAATAACATTTTTTTTTAATGCCTTTGTTTTCTTCAATTTGGAAGCCATTTGCATTTTTTATATTTCAAATTTAATAGATGCAAAGATATTCTATTTAATAAAAAGTATAATGTGTAAAAATTTATACATAATGCAGCAAAATAAAGTGCAAAAATCAAAACAAACAATGCCGCTAAATGTATTGTTTTGAAATCGCGATCCGCGAGCTGAAACATGCTCAAAATTTTGTTTTAATTTTTTTTTTAAATTACAATTCTAAGTTCGTTATAAGCATAGTATTTTTAATAGATTTTATTATTTTGGGACCGAAAATAGGTTCGTTATAGGGGTAGTTCGTTATTTTAAAAATCACAAAGTTCGTTATAACGATGGTATTTTCAATGGAATGGAATTGGGAATCGGCGTGGGTTCGTTATAAGGGAAGGTTTGTTATATCCAGGGTTCGTATTAGCAGGGTTAACTGTATTTCAGAAGACTGTAAACCAACAATATGCATACTTATTATTATTTTTAAGCTTATGTCAGTTACACATAGTATTCAAACCATGGTAACTGACTATCAATGATAATTGGTGACTACCTTTTACCACATGTGACTACCACATGTAGAAAGCTGCACCCTTACATCCCATTCCATGAGATCATGACTCACTCACAACACTCATTGGCTGGGTTGAAAGTTTTTCTGAAAAAAAAGTGTTTAATAAGGATTTTGCTCACATATCCTGGTAGCAGAAAATTAATTATTCATTCCATTTTAGGACACCAACCCAAAGTTAAATTTATTTCTACATGAACCCACCCTTCTTTAATTTCTGAGTTACACATAATATACAGGCATGGTAATGATCAATGATAATTAGTGACTACCTTTTACCATAAGTGTACCACATGTCTACACATGTAGAAAGTAGTTTGACTTTGTACTTAACACTGAGCCAGAGCCTCATTTGGTTATTTACACTCATTGGCAGGGTTGAAAGTTTTTCTGAAAAAAAAATGTTCAATAAGGATTTTGCTCCCATATCCTGATAGCAGAAAATTAATAATTCATTACATTTTAGGACACCAACCCAAAGTTAATTTTATTTCTACATGAACCTACCTTATTTTAATTTATGAATGTTGTGCCTTTCACTCATAGCTCACCCTATTTTCTCTATCGATGTGCAAATTTATCAACTTTGTGTGTGTTGGACTTTGCATATGTGCACTGGCATGATTTTTTAAAAGCATGTCATTCACAATAAGTTTACCTCTTGCATGATGGCTGAATATTTTGACACTAAAACTATTATGTTATGCTTTTCTTATTTCGGGAACATTTAATGCGGCTCTAATATCTATGTACCAGTGTGGCCACAGTTACCTGGGTTGATAGAAGAGAAAGAGAATGTCCTTAGTGCTGTAGCCATGAAATCCAAGGAGCTTAGGAGAATAAGGGAGAGTCCAGTATAAAACATGCTGTATCCCTAAGTAAGAATTGGACAATTTAGAGTGTAATACATATCATTAGCATCTATATTCAAGAAATGAAACTAAAGCACAATTTTTTCTTCTTTTTACAACTAAAACAAACTTCCCACTGTCTTTACTGTGATGGAAAATATGAGAAGGCCTAGCTCATCAATGGTGAATCCTCTCAGCAGCTTCGTCAGTTTATTCTTCCATACTGCTCTAATATTGTATTAGGCTATAGTTCTGATGCCATAATTAAAAGGAGAGATGTCTTTAGGTGCATGAATGAAATTCAACAAATATATGTTATACTAGACGAATGACCCGGGCAACGCCCGGGTTTACCCGATTAAATGTTTTATTCAAACACTATTCGTTACAATTATAAATTGGCGCCGTGGATGTCACTCTTGTGAAACGTCCCGCTCCAAACTTTACAGTCAGATTAGTTACGATATAAATCTTCAAATCGAGCGAGCGTCTATAAATATTTCGATTTAGATCAAGTATTCTAATTATTAAGCAAACACTATTATTAATAAAATTTTGAGAAGATTTCGATTTTAAACGTATTTATAACCTTGATAGAGGGCGCTGTTCGTGAGTTAAGTAGAATAATTTGAATATATAGTTTTAATATTTAATTTATATATAATTTAAAATAGCCTATCGTTTTCCTCGTATTTTTTCTTCCTATGTATGGAAATTTTGGTTTGAATTAGTGAACTACTGCGAATTTGTATACCGGACATACAAACCAACAAACAAACATACAAACATTCATTTTTATATATATAGAAGATATAATATAAATGAGTTTTAAAAATTGTTTAAAAAAAAATGAATCGGCCGGGAATCGAACCCGGGCCGCCCGCGTGGCAGGCGAGCATTCTACCACTGAGCCACCGATGCGTATACAAAATGGCCATATTTGGGTATTCATTCCATTCCGGATTACTCCGCGTAAAAAAAAAAGTTCTTCAAATGAAAAAAAGAAATAGCCAAAAATACTAAGCAAATTGTATCCAAAAATTTTCCTCAGGTTTATAAAAAGCGACATGCAAAATTTGGTACCAATTGGTTCAGTAGTTTTTGAGTTTATCGCGAAACAGACAGACAGACCGACAGACAGAAATTGACTTATATATATATAGAGATTAGTGTTTAGGTATTTGATTTAATTCATATAGTTGATATAATAGTATATATTTATATTATATTTTTTATAAATTAGTTTTAAAAATTGTAAAAAAAAATGCATCGGCCGGGAATCGAACCCGGGCCGCCCGCGTGGCAGGCGAGCATTCTACCACTAAGCCACCGATGCTTTAAAAAAAATGGCCATATTTAGGTATTCATTCCATTCCGGATTAGTCCGCGTAAAAAAATAGTTCTTCAAATTAAAAAAAGAAATAGCCAAAAATAATAAGCAAAATGTAGCCAAAAATTTTCCTCAGGTTTATAAAAAGCGACATGCAAAATTTGGAACCAATTGGTTCAGTAGTTTTTGAGTTTATCGCGAAACAGACAGACAGACAGGAATTGACTTTTATATATATAGAGATATATCTGGCAGAAAGGAATACTTAGTTAAGGTATCTAGAGAAACTATAGACATAAGCGCTTTGTGGATAGTAGTAACATTTGCCTAGAGCAATGCTCTTCCGTAAATAACACAGGTCTACAAAAAAAACCTTTTTTTTTTGCCAGAGAAAACCTGATGTTGATTCTAATGTAACTTTTCAGGCTGAATTCAAAAATGAAATCAGAAGTTTTCCATCACCCATAGTTCTTGCAAGATAACCATTTTTTCTATAAATTGGTATATACATTAATAATGCAAAAAATGTTACGTAAGCATTTTTTAAGTAAACATCATTACAATAGCTAGCGCTTTATTTTTGACAAGAAGAGTTGATATGAGGAGCCAAAAGCTTTATTTTATTTGTTATTAATTAAATTTTGCTCTTTAAGAATCATAAATATTAATTTAAATAACAAATTATTGAATTTTTAATTAAATATGTTTATTTTATAATGCAATCTGTTTTGCTTACAACTCAAAAATAACGACAACCTCTGGAATGCTATTTGCTGAATAACAATTTTAATATATATATTTAAATTGAACCTAACGATTTGTTTAATAGATTTGCATCAGAAGTGACAGGTAAATTTGAAGTGATCAGTTTATTCTTCTCTATCGATTTGCTTTTATTTATCGTGTGCACTAGACTGTGTCAATATGCTGAGGCGTTGCATTAGTATTCCTGATATTTTCTGTTACATTTGTGGGGAATTAACTTTCAAAGTTCAAAGGCGAAACTTTACACCGCTCATCAAAAAGTGCTATCAACTTTATTTTGGCTGTAAAGTCGGTGACCAAGATAAGACTTGGGCTCCTCATCATTGTTGTGAAATTTGTGCTCAACGTCTTACAGACGTTATTAAAGGTGAACGTCATATGCCTTTTGCGGTTCCAATGATATGGAGGGAACCTAAAGACCATTCTTCAGACTGTTATTTTTGTTTGACAAAGACTACTGGTATTACATCCAAATCAAGACATACAGTTGAATATTCAGATTTGCCTTCTGCTATGAGACCGGTTCCTCATAGTGATATTTTACCTGTGCCACAGCCTCCTTAAAATGTTACATTTAGTGACGATGATTCAGATAGACGAGAGCAACAGTCGGATGACACACATTTTGAAGCAGGTGCTTCATCTGAACCTCATTTGTTAACCCAAGGAGATTTGAACGACCTCGTACGTGATTTAGATTTATCCAAAAAACAGAGTGAACTTTTAGGCTCTAGGTTAAAAAGGCTGGAATCTGTTGTTGTTGTTTCTTATCCCCTTGTGTAAAGATTACACCAATTCAATGAGTGATCTCATGGAATAGGGTGTAGGGGTGCAGCTTTCGTTGATCATGTCACCATGATCCGGGCACACTTTGGTGAAAGTCTGACTTTGCCTGTAATTTGAGGCCATTCCTAACATGGAAGCAGAGGCCTTTGCTGTCGACTCTAACATGAGTACAGACGCAGCTCCTCCGCATCCTGGAGTGGGACCCTTGCTGAGGTCTATCAACTGGGTCAGTTGAACTCAGGATTTTTAAAGAGGTCTACTCCTCTTCTAACAATGCTGCTGTTGGTCCGCGACTGCTTATTCAACAGAGTTATTCTGCTTGTTTCGCAGCTGGCCTTCATATCTGAAGGTCGTTCCCCTATCTGCCACCTGGGGACGCACCCTATAGCAGTCAGCTCTGCCAAGGGAGGAATGTACTGCATAAAGGCACAAAAGTATGCTTTTTTCGCAAGCGTCAAGATGAATCTCAAGACTTCTTTTCACAAGAGAATGATTTAGTATATTGCAATGATGTTGTTAGTCTAATGGAAGCGCTTGGTCATGACCATGATACAGAAGAGTGGCGTTTATTCATTGATTCTTCAAAAATTAGTTTGAAAGCTGTTCTCCTTCACAACGGAAATAAGTTCCCATCAGTGCCAATAGCACATGCATCCAACATGAAAGAGACTTACCAAAACATGAAATGCTTTTGAAAACGATAGAATATGAAAGATACGGTTGGAAAATCTGCAGCGATTTGAAAGTAATTGCGCTCTTGCGTGGATTACAGCTTGGATATACAAAACTTTGTTGTTTTCTGTGTGAGTGGGATAGCAGAGATAGGGAAAGGCATTACATTAAAAAAAAAGCTGGCCAAACCGTGAAATCTTTACTCCAGGACATAAAAATATTTTAAATCCTCCCCTGATCGATTCAGAAAATATTTACTTACTCCCATTACATATTAAACTGGGATTAATGAAGAACTTTGTCAAGGCAATGGATCGAAATGCCAGTGGATTTGCCTACCTAAAACAAAAATGTTCTAGCATAAGTGATGCGAAAATTAAAGAAGGCATTTTCGTTGGACCTCAGATTCGAGAATTGCTGCAGGATGGAAATTTTCAAAATAGTTTGAAGCAGCTGCATGGAATTCCTTTTGAAATGTTTGCAAGAACTTCTTAGGAAGTGTCAAGGTTGAAAATTACCGAGACATAGTTAATGATCTGTTGCTTTCCTACGAGGCACTGGGATGTAACATGTCTCTCAAGATCCATTTCCTGCATTCACATCTGGATTTCTTTCCAGATAATCTTGGTGCAGTTAGCGATGAGCATGGAGAGAGGTTTCATCAAGATATATCAAGCATGGAGAAGCGGTACCAAGGTAAATGGTGTCCCGGTATGCTTGCTGACTACTGCTGGACACTCAAGAGGGATGTACCACAGGCAAAGTATAGAAGAAAATCCACTGTCACTACTTTTCAATAAAATAAATATATTTCGTATATTGAAAACATTTCCAAATTTCAAGTAGGTGTATCTCTAAAATCTTGCGTGATAGAAAAAAACTAATGGTATATTTGGAATCAGCACAAATAGTTAAATTTAGATAATATGCTGTTTCTTTTGGGACAAAGAAAAATAATTTTTTATAAACCCGTGTAATGTAATAAGGTTTATGCAAAAATGCTATATAAAGCCTTTTGCTATCATGTTTCATTACCTGTCGAAGGGCGTGACTGCCCGAAAGCTTGTCGCACGTTTAATTGATTATTAAAAAATCTTTTCTCCTTACGTTTTATTTCTAGTATTTAAAAATGCTTACGTAATATTTTTTTGCATTTTTTCTGTATTTATCCCAATACCAAAAAAAGGCTGTCACGCAAAAACCATGGGTGATGAAAAACTTCTGATTAGATTTTTGAGTTCAGCATGAAAAGTTACACTAGAAACACCATCAGGTTCTCTTGGGCAAAAATGTTGTTGACCTGTGTAATTTACAAAAGGCCAGTTAGACATAAATTAAACAAAAAGCAATAGTGTCATCAAAATATAAAAATAAAACTTATTAGCACAAATTTAAATCACAAAAAAACTTGTTTCATGTTTTCAAATATTATAATTGTCTACTGGGGGGTCGGTGGAAGGCTGGTTAAACCGTTGGTTTTCAACCATTACGACCCGGGTTCGATTCCCGCATTGGACACTTTTTTCTGTTAAAAAAAAAAAAAATGCTCCAATGGCCTCCGATTCTCGCAAAAGTCCAACCCCACCAGCGAGTGCAAGTAACCAAACGGGGCTCTGGCACATTTGTAAGTGCAAAGTCGAACTGATTTTCACATGTATAGACATGTGATGCACTTACAGTAAAAAAGCAGTCGCTAACAACCCACCATGATTATCATGTCCTGTACCACGTGTACTAGGGATAAGCAAAAAATATATATATATAAAAAAAAATAATTGTCTACTGCTTCTACTGATCTGAAAAAATATAGGGAAGGCCTGGCTCATCAGTGGAAAAACCCACTTAGTTTTTGTCAGTTTAATCTACCAGTTCATTTTACTTTGTATTGGGTTATTCTATTTACATAGGTGGATAGTAGAAATAATTAGAGCATTGCTTCTCTGGAATTAATTCATAAATAAGCCTGTTAGGCATCAATTACATATATTGTTGCACCATATGTAAGTAGAACATGGACAATTTAGTGCATAAATAATCAATGTCCTAAAATGTTCTTAGTAGGCTTAGTAAAAAAAGAGAAAATAACAAAATTATTTTTGAAAATGGATAATTGATTGAAGATAAAAAAAAAGATGTGTATTTTTTATAAAGCATGCAATTTTGTACACCAGAATCCCAACATTTTCCTTTTTATTAATTATTTATGTTGTAATCCTCTTAACTTTTATTTTTGCGTGTGTTGTTGTTGTGAATGCAAGGTGTGTGTTGTAAACTTGCACATGTATTGCCCATCACCTAGTTTATGTACTTGCATGCACCACAATAACATGTTGCATGGCACGCAGAAACTTTCTCACATCATGAGTGGAATGGCTGCCACCACAGAGGTAAGTCGCTCTTGTAATTGGGACCATATCTTGTGTGATTTTCTTTACTCATCTCAAGTATACTTCCTATAGGTCATATGCTAATTATGGTGGTTTCAATAGTGTTTACTGTGAGTACACCATACAGGAAACATGTGTAAACCACATGTCCACACTTACAAAAAATAAAGTTCAACAGAACCCTTGGACTTTTGCAAGTCCAAGTTTGTTATTTTCTCTAATAAATTAATTACAAAAACATTCTCTAATATGACAACTAAATGTTGCTGATGATATGCAACTAGTTGCATTATCAGGAAACACATTTTTCCTTAAATTTACTCCCCTGATCTGGTACAATTTTTTCCTTTGTGTTAATTATTCTTTTCTTAAGCCAATACAGTGGCACCTCATTATAACATCTGACAGTAACTTGGTTAATTCCATCATAATTCTAAAGTACCAAGTTTTGATTCCCAATTCTCAAAACTGTGCCTATAACAACAGTCCCAAGTAGTGGTGTTATAATGAGGTTCAATTGTTGTATTTAAAGAAAGAATTAGTTTGATTTCAACTAAATTTTTAAGCTTCCATTTAGCTGTAATGGTCAAGAAATATTAAAAAATAGTATGAAGTTGACTAATTTATGTTTGAGCCTGGGATTATTTTCTGTCAGTTTTTGTTTATGCTGACTCAATATTGATGGGGACAAAGGTGGGGATGTACTACTCAGATGGTTTATTTGGTGCCATGCTGGGTTCGTGGTCCAGTCCAGTAAGGTCATGATGTTCGGGGTCTTGTCGGGCCGGTTGTAAGAGGGGATGGAGTTGTAGCTGGACATTCTAATCGCTGGGTCGAAATCCAAATTGGATCAAGATTAATTTATATTTGGCAAGTTGTATTTAACACATTGCTGCGAAACGGTGGTCAATGGTCAAATACAATTTATCCCCATCATCTCTGTGGTACTGTTTCTCTGATAAAAGTAATTAATTAAAAATAAACAATATTTGAAATAATTTTTACAGCTCCCGTGTACCATCGGTCGGCTACTTGTTGACACACTAAAATATTCTGTTCTCTATGCAAATTATATAATAATACCTTTTGTTTTCTGAATTTTTTTTTTTTGACTGAAAATACCTAACAATTCTTTCAAGCTGCAATTTTCATCATGAGTGTCATAAGCTCTTAACCCCAAGAAATAGACAACTAACTAAGATAAGATAATATTACAGTCAAATCTCAAGGTAATAAGACCAAATACAAATAAAAATTTGGTTTTATTATCTTGTGTTTTTATCTATAATCCAAATTGTACCTTATCATTACAGTCAAATCGCAACTCTTTTGAACCTGACTTCATTGCTGCCCACCATTGTCTTTATATCAAACCAAAAATGTGTCCTATTAGGGAATGGATATTTAAAATTCTCCTATTTTTCACTAATTTGCTTAAAATCACTTTAATTGGGACTAATGTTTGCTTCCCCGAATTAGTCCCAATTAGGAAGAATTGACTCTACTCACCTAGGGATGGTAAGAGGGAGGTTGGGTGGAACATATAGAGCCTAGACACCAACTAAAGATTGGTGCCGTGTGCAATATGGTAAGACAAGAAAGGGTTTTTATATAAATAGAGGTCAGTTTTGGCCACCTAGAGCCAAAAGTAAATGAAGTTAGCTCTTTTTGTGAACCATCTAGTAGAAAGAAAAATTTGAAAACCAATTTGGTTATCATCACATATATTATAGTGTCATCTTTGATACAGAGGTCAGCCATCATGAAATGCCCTTTCACCCCGTTCTGAGCAATTTTTTCTCCTCTTCATGTATTCTAATTCGAACCAATCTTTCCATGGTCTTTCTCTCACTTTTTTTTAAAGGTTAATCCCTACAGTATGGTTAAAGATGACCTTGCAATGATTCTCTTGAGTACTTGTTCAGCAAACGTTTCTCTTCAATACTTTATATATAGAAGGTTATACTATCTATTAAATCTTCTCTAAGTTTATTTATTTTTCAACCTATCCATCCATTTTATCTTGAGAATTTTATGGCTCCATTCTATTAGTCTTTCTCCTGCTTCATTTTGATCCCTTAGTCCAAAGTTCCCAGTTATTCCTGGGTAACTTTGATCTCCTACCTTTGCATTCCCCTCACCAATCAATAACAGGAATTCCTGCTAGGTAATATATTAATTCTTGTAGTTTTTGTAAAAATAATTTATATTTTCTCTCTCTCTATCTTCTGTTGTGGGTACATACATTTGTATAATGTAAATGATTACTGGGTGGATGTTAAGTTTGATAAACATAATTCTGTCATTCACAGGGTTGAATTCACAAATATATTTGTCTATTATTTTTTTTAGGAAGATTACTAAACAGTTCTTTCTTTGAGCTTCGTATTCCATGAGTAATATATATTGTTTACTCTCTTCTAAGTAAAATTTTCCTCTTCCATCCCGTTTCAGATCACTTATGCCTAGGATATCTAAAGTAGTCCTTTTCATTTCTTCCTTAAATTCATCTAATTTTCTCTAATTCATACTTCTTACATTCAAAGTTCCAATTTTATGACTTTTTTTTTATGTTGGTTGAGTACTGTAGATTATGTAGTTTGACAAGATCCTCTGCCTAAATCTTATATGCAGTTCTGATTTATATTATTCTATCTTCCTTTATTATATCATTTGTATGTAGAGGAGTTGCTTTCTACTTCTTCAAACTATTGGAAATGTTCAAATCTTTTTTTTTCTTAAGTTCTTAAATATTTTTACCTCTCTTCCTATTTTTGCGCCATATTTTTCTGCCTTTTTTTTCTATAATGATATCAATAAATCGATACTCTATTGGATCGGAATTTTTCAGTGTCTTCCTTTCATCTTTTAAGAGTATCTTCTGAAAACGATGGCTTTTCCCTTTAGAGTTTGGTGTATCAATTGTTTAAAAGTTGTAGTATGAAACATGCTTTTGATTAAAGTCCATTTTTCCTCAGTTTTTTTTAATCTTCAATATTCTCATTCAAATCTTTTATTTCCTTACTTATGTCTTTTTGAATTGTTCTGCGCTATCTTCTTTTCTAAGAATATCCATTTTCCAACATTTCAGTGGATTTTTCTAAAAATTCTTTTCAGTTCAATTTGTATTCTGCAAACTACAGTGATATACAGGTCTGATCTGCATTTCTGAGACTTGCCTGGCTTTAATATTTTTTTTGATGATATTTCTATATACATGTATATAATGTTTTTTTTTTTTTATATTAATACAAAATTATCAGTTTTTCATCTTGGAGAAAGAAATGAAAGAGGAGAAGAGGCTTATTGACTTTGTTAGCAAAGCCAATAAAATATGAACTTGAATTTCCATGATAAAAACTAAATTTTTCAAAAGAGTCAATTGAAAAAAAAATTACATGGAAATTACATCAAAGATTATAAAGCCATGCAGGATTAAATAATGAATCAGACTATATCTCTTGTAATCTGCCTCTGCAATCTAGCAGAATTTGTTTGGTGATAAAGCCACATGATCAGTTTTGGAAATTTCAGAACATCCATCATGGTTTCAGACTATGTCCCTTGTCAGTCCAGGATGGGATTTGGTTTCATGAGGTCTACCAAAGGTTCATGACATCTTCAAAATTTACCAAAGAGATGCTTTTAGCTGGTGAATTGGCTAGGCCAAATCTATGATCAAAATATAGAAAGAAATTTTGCCAGGAGGAAATTAATTTGAAAAGAAAATATCATAATTCCTGTAAAAATAGATGCAAAAAAGATGCGCCATCTATTTTAATAGGATAATTGGCCTTTTTAGATTAAATACCTTCCAACAAAATTTTCATTTCAATTGTATGGTATGTATCTTATATATAGGATTCAGCTTTTCTCCACCTAATCTTCCCTCTCTCTGCTAGAGTATATTAGCAGTGGCCTGCTAGGTGAAACTGTGTGTCCAGAGTAAGCTCTCAGCCAGTTCTGTGGGCAACATCGTCCACTTACAGAGTGCCCAGATTCAGGAGGTGGCTTCACACTTTGAAGGCAAGGTAAGTCAGAACTAGGGGATCGTTTTCTGCCATCCTTCTTGTAAAGTATTGATTTTATAACTTATCTCTCTGATTTTCATAAAATTTATATTAAAAAATGATATTTCAGGTAGTTTCAATTTTTATCATGCCATATGAAAGTTTTCATGGTTAGAAAGCTTTAGCTATACATCCATTATATGTACCACCAAAGAGTCGGTGGACAAAAGGGTAACACCCGGATTCCCGACAGCCATGAACCGGGATCAAATCCCGCGTTAACATTTTGTTTAATATGTGAATAACCTTCATATATGAACCCTTGTTTCAAATAACATAAACTAGGTTGCTCTTTTTGAGTGGTACCTAATAAAGTGATTTTGGAACCAGGAACCATGTACCACCTAGAGTAGCCCTGAGTGAAACTTGTCTGCCTTGAACAACATTCTTCAGCTCACTGAGAAAAGTTGAAGAGCTAGGCATCAAGCAAAAGGAGTGATCATGAAAAGGGGAATAAATACAAAAAATACTCCTTTTGGAAATCAAATGTGTATGCATTTTTATTGAATATACATTTACAACTAAGCAAACATTTTTTTTTTTTTTTCTAAATTCAAACATTTTTTAAAGATCACCTAAAATAAAAATATCATAATTTCCTTCATAAAATATAATTTAGATATCTTTTCATAATTGGACATATTCATCGTTAAAATCTCTACTAAATCATTAGAAAAAACAAAAATATCACACAAAACCTATGTGTGCTAAAGTGTAATCACTTGGTAAAGCCTGATTTGAAATGTAATGGCTACTTCACCCATGACAGCACAGGGAGGAAATGATGACTTATAGAAACTTGGCTTATGTATTGGAGGCAGCCTTAATGTGGACACTATTTACTGTGATTTTGTTGCATTCAATGGTGTTGGAAGCCTCTATTATTAATTTATACAGTAAAACCCCTCTATAGTGAACCCCAATGGGACAGAGCTTTTGGTTCACTATAGCCACGGTTTGGCCATTTTTTTTTTAACTTCCAAATTTTTAGACCGTATAATAAAAAAACAGCCATACAAACAGGAAAAGGCAACCACTTAATATTGGTCACTTTGTTTTAATTCCCTAAATTGACTTATTTCTTTACAGCAATGCTGAAAATCAAAAGAGTGATTTGATAATAGGTTCTTCTTATCATTAGCATACATGTTTATATATAAACCTATGTATTATTTAAAAATTAAGCTAAATCTCCTAGGCAAAACATTATTAATCTATATATATAAAAATGAATGTTTGTTGGTCCATCCGTAAGTGATAATCTTCTACATCGCTCAACCGATCGTGATGAAACTTTGGGAAGTTGTTTAGTACACTTCGTTCTCTTTTTATGCGTTTTTTTTTATGCGGTTTTGGAGTTATGCGGTGCAAGAAAAAAAAAATTATTCGAATTTCGAAATTTTTTTTTTTTGGTGATTCACTTTTTCTGAAAACGAATAAGAATAACAACTACAACTCTACTATTACACAATCAATACAAAGAAAGAATTTTGTAACGTCCTGGTTGTATGTTAAGTTATCCAACAAACAGTAGAGGGGAAGTTCCAATGTCTTTTATTCCGCGCCTGCCGGTGTCTTACACAACTCGTGCAAAACCGAAATCAAAACTGAAAACCCGCCGGCGTGCCAGCTGCCGTTACAAATTTCTTTTTTCTTTTATTGACATGTTTTCTCTTGATTTGTTCTTAAAAACAAAAGAGACAAAAACAAAAATACCTCGTTAAAATTGCGTGTTTTTATGCTGCATTTTGTTTTTGTATGAAACTAATTAAAAAAGCCTGCATATTGGAAAGCATTAGAAAATAAAACTTTGTGAAAGAAGGTTACTACCGAAAACCGGAAGATAAATTTACTCAAGTGATTGTAAGTTTTTTTGAATAATTTTAGTGCGTAATTGTACATTAAGTTTTTTCTATAATTTTTAGTCCTCTTAAAGAAAATGTGTGACAATAATAAAAAACAAAAAAGAAGTGCAATTTCGCTAGAAACCAAAATTATAATTCTCAATTGCTTGGCGAAAGGAGAAAGATCAACAGCAATAGGTAAACGTTATAATTTAGGCGAATCTACTATAAGAGCAATAAAAAAATGAAGCGGCAATAAGAAGATCAGTCAGATCTGGTACAAATTTGAGTTCTAAAATTTCATCATATTCAAGAGGCACTTTAATAGAAAAAACAGAAAAGGCTCTCGTAATTTGGATTGAAGATTTAACTCAAAAAAGAATTCCGTTAGATGGACATTTAATCAAGATGAAAGCCATTAAATTTTACAAGGAGTTAAAAGAATCAGAGCCATCTACATCTTCACGTGAAAGTAATCCACAATTCTCTGCCAGCACAGGGTGGTTAACTGGTTTTATAAAAATACATTCTTTTCATAATCTAAAATAAAAGGTGAGGTGGCTTCTGCAGATGAAGAAGCTGCTAGAAAATATCCTGAAAAGTTGGCTAAAATTATTAAAGATGGAGGATATTGTGCCCATCAAATCTTCAATGCTGATGAAACAGGATTGTTTTGGAAAAAAATGCCAACCCGTACTTACATTGCAAAGTCCGAAAAAAATGCCAGTGGTTTTAAAGCTGCTAAAGATCGAGTTACTTTATTGCTGTGCAGCAATGCATCTGGCGATCGAATGTTAAAACCGCTGCTTGTAAATCGATCTTTAAAACCACCTGCATTAAAAGGAAAAGACTTAAATACACTGCCCGTACATTGGATGGCAAACAAGAAGGCCTGGGTAACAACTGCTATTTTCACTGAATGGTTCAATAAATGCTTCGTACCCGAAGTAGAAAATTATATGAAAGAGATGGGTCTCAAATTTAAGATCTTATTAATTCTTGACAATGCACCAGGTCATCCAAACTTAGAACATCCAAATATAAAGGTAGTTTTTTTCCCTCCAAACACAACGAGCCTAATTCAACCATTAGATCAGGGAATTATTTCAACATTTAAAAAATATTATGTAAAATTCACTTTCCAATTCATTTTCGATAAACTGGAATCTGATACAATAACAGTTACTGAAGTTTGGAAACAATTTAATATCTTGAACTGTGTAGATCATGTTGCGTTAGCAATTGCCGATATAAAATCACAAACTTTAAATGCATGTTGGAAAGCTGCTTGGCCTGAATGCGTATCAAAGAGAAATGAATCAAATAGAACAACAATATTAACATCAGATATTATTTCAATTGCTAAGGAAATAGGTGGGGAAGGTTTTGATGATTTTGGCGAGCATGATATAGAAGAATTGCTTGTGGACGAAGCCCTAAATGATGATGATATTTTGGAAAGTATGGTAGATACTACTAAAGATTTCGAAACAGTAGATAGCGAACTGGAAGATGTTACTCCATTGGACGAAAAATTACTTCGGGAAGGCCTTCAACTTTCCGGTAAATTGGAAATTTTTTTTATTCAAAATGATAATGATGTAGAACGCGCCTTAAAATTCCAAAGTGATCTGAAATTTTGTATGTCTGGCTACAGAGAACTCTACAAAAAACTAGTCAAGCCATCACAGCGTTTGATTACTGACTACCTTGTCAAAGAAAAAAAAATCACTGAAGTTCCTAAAGAAGCATTACCATGTAGATCTGATGACGTAATTTTATCTTCAAGTGATGAAAGTGATCTTGCACCAATCCACAAACGGGTTCGCACATTATCAGACAGCGAATAATGATGAAAACATTCTTAATATGATTTTAAATAAAGTTTTGTTTATGTTTTTTTTTACATATTAAGTTTTGTTTTTGTTATTAACACACATATGTCCCATTTATTAAAATATGATGAGAAAAAAATTAAATCTTATTATTTTTAAATCTTTTTTTATGCGATTTCTGGTGCATTTTAAAACATTATTTAGGTTTTATGCGATTTTTTTAATAAATGGAACGTATCCATCATTTTACATATAAATGTATGTCTTTTTTTGTGCGATTTTTTTTATGCGGACTCCCCTGGAACGCATCTACCGCATAAAAAAGAACCAAGTGTATACTACCGGGATGGTTTCTGGCTAATTACTCTTTAGAAATAACCTTTCGTTGCATTTTTATTTACAATAAAACGTAAATTCACTCGCAATCAGCGCCCCCTCGCGGCAGGCGTATGGCCTGAAATAGCCTCGCATGAGCGTATTTGTAACGTCAAGCTTAGCCTATAGGTTAGGTACACAGCTTCGTACCCCCACAACCTAGGTTCGAGGCTCAGCGTGGGTGTTTTTTTTTTTTTTTTTCATTTCTTTTATATTATTACAATAATTATTAAAAATATTATTTTATTTAAAATGTAGGCTTTTTAAAATAAAAATTAACATAAACAATTTTTAAATAATATTTATAACAAACCTAGGTTCGAGGTTCAGCATGGGTGTCTTTTTTTTATTTTCATTTCTTTTATATTATTGTAAACGAAAATTGAAATTATACCGCAAATGTTTCTTTTATAAAAATCGAAATTTATTTTCAAAGAGAAATAGCGACATATCTAACTTTGAGGATGAGGTATGGAAAGGTGAAACATGAAGAGTAATAGTAAAACGAAAATTAAAATTATACCGCGAATGTTTCTTTTAAAAATCAAAATTTATTTTCAAAGAGAAATAGCGACATTTCTAACTTTGAGGATGAGGTATGGAAAGGTGAAACATGAAGAGTAATGGAGAACGGAAAAATAAAAAGTGTCCAGGGGCGGGAATCGAACCCACACCCTTCTGCTTACCGGGCAGGTGCCTTGTCCACTCGGCTACCCTGGACGAGTGGACAAGGCACCTGCCCGGTAAGCAGAAGGGTGTGGGTTCGATTCCCGCCCCTGGACACTTTTTATTTTTCCGTTCTCCATTACTCTTCATGTTTCACCTTTCCATACCTCATCCTCAAAGTTAGAAATGTCGCTATTTCTCTTTGAAAATAAATTTCGATTTTTAAAAGAAACATTCGCAGTATAATTTTAATTTTCGTTTTACAATCATCAGCCGCGTTATATTGTATTTTAAATGTTACTTTAAATATAAGTTATGAACGGAAAAATACGTGTATTCTGAATCAATTGAGGATGAATCAAAAGTATCCAATTCAGAAAAATCGGACGTGAAACATATTGATACAATAGCCTGATCGGTAAAATTGCGAATAAAAAACACATGTACATAGCATGTACACATGCTAGATAACAGCATATTTTGGATACATTAAATAGTTTCTACTTTAAATAAGTTTGAGACTAATTAAGATACTTCTCAATATTTGCATTTCAAAGCATCAGAGACCTATTTATTAATTCTATCTGAATATAGACATATTCTTAAATAAGACACACACTTTTTAAATATATTTAAAATATTTGACAGATTTAAAGAATAATTTATAAACACAAGACCAAATCCAAATAAATAAATAGTGTGTGACGTTTCGGTAACAGTGTTGTTACCATCATTAGACAAAAGTATTGAATGATAAATTTTACCACAGCATGTTTTAAATAGTTACTGTTATCCAGTGTGTAAACAAGATAACAGATAAGAAGAAGATAATTTTCTGAGAAACACAGATAATTATTCTTAGAATTAAAAGTGGAAAAAAAAACCCACTTTTTTTTAGATATAATTAAAAGCATATCTATAAATATCATTGATATTTCCCCATTCTTCCATTCTGTTAATTGTAGCACATTTCTTTTGAATTAAAAATGCTTCTTTAAATTGTCTCTTAAAATAATTTTCTCATAATCTAGTATCTTTGTTTCTTTTAGATTAAAATTATTATGCCCTGTGATTTTTCTATGTTCTACAAGTGCAGAATTCTCAATTGTATCCCATTTTAGAGCATATTCATGGTTTTTCATTCTTTCTTTTAAAGTTCTGGATGTTTGTCCTACATAGCATTGGTCACATTTTCCACATTTCACATCATAAATTAAACCTACTCTTTTTGGTAATTGGTTGTTCTTATAATTGTTGATATATTGAGAAATAGGATTACTTGGTTTCCATTCAATTTTTATTTTTTCATACTTTTTGAATATATTAGTAAAATTTCTCTCTCTCTTGCAAACCTTTGGTTCATAAATGACAATGTGATAAATTTGGCTTCTTTGTTTTTGCAATTTAGATTTTGAATTAAAGTATTATTCTCATATTTTTGGTTCATGTCTTCTATTATTCTATCTATCAATTTGATGGGAAAATCTTCATTGAATAGTTCTTTTTTGATGTTATTAATTTCTATATTTCTTTTAACTGTATCATTGATGAGTGTAAAAGTTCTATATATGAGCTTTTACTAATCCTACTTTTTGGCTAAAATGGTGCTGTGAGCTATATTTCCAATAAGTTCCTGTATGTGTTGTTTTTTTTTGTATATAGAGGTTGTAATATTGTTATTATTGTATCATAAATTCATGTTCAGGAAATTATTTGATTTGTTGTTATCTACTTCCATAGAGAGTAATTGATATCAGGTAATAAATTGTTGAAAGTATCCAAAATTGTTTGTTCACTTCCCTGATTAATAAATAAAATGGAGTCATCCACATATCTTTTAAAATAATAAACATCATTTTTAAGTGAATTTAGAGCTTTTATTTCTAATTGGCCTATAGTAATACAGGCTGCGTTTGGTGATATTGGACTACCCATTGTTGCACCTTTCATTTCGAGATATGTATATTTGGTCATCATAAATAAAGTATGTTGTTTTTTTTTAAACAGAATTCTATTCCAATTAAGAATTCTTAATTTGGAAAATAATTAATTTTTTTATTTTTTTTTATCACATGGTTTAATGCACCCATTATTGTGGGTATAGGGATTGAGGGGTAAACATGAATTCAACATCTAAAGATATAATTCTTTGATTTCCATTTAGCTTCATGTCAATAATATCTTCTTTGAATTCATAGGAGTTAATAATTTCATTTTCATTAAAATATTGGTAGATTTTTAATTGTTGTGCTAACTATTTTGCCAAGGCATATGTTCGTGAAGGTCTATGGTTTACTATTGGGCGTAATGGACAGTTAGGCTTGTGGACCTTTGGAGCACCATATTGATC
>CP092876.1:45091180-45175687 GCA_030710605.1 Cordylochernes scorpioides | reverse complement strand
AGGCTGAAGTGGGGATATAAAACTCAATTTATTGGTAGGTTGCAGTATATTGTCCTGGTGGGCTATGGTCACCATGGCCCGTTCCAGGGCTGGGCTTGTGGTCCGGTTCTGGAGGGTTGTTGAGGTCCGATTCTCTGCGGTATAGCCGTTGGGAGGGTTAGATCTGGTACAAGACATCTTTCGTTCGCCGGGCAAGAATAAAAAGAAAAAAAAATAAATAAATAGCACGAAGGTCAAACGATAACTGGCACGTTGTATTTGTAAGCATTCCGCGAAAACGGCGGTCCGTGGTCAAATACAACTTGTACCTGTTATCTCTGTGGTGCCGTTTCTCTGATAAATAATAAAATAAACAAAATTTAAGATAATTTTGTAACGGTCACGTGTATTTCCGGTCGGTTGCTTGTTGACACACAACACCACCCCCCCCTCTTATCTTAGACTCGGTCCCTCGAGTCGCCGTTATCTCTCTAAAAATTCCTTAAGTCTCGACACGTGTGCTAACGTGCTCTGGCGCCTACTATTTTCGTTGCGTCCGTCCTGTGGTCGTAACCTATATGTCGTTTCCTTGTTTCTATCCGTTATTACGTACGGTCCTACGTATTTCGGTAGAAATTTCTCCGTTTTCCCTGGTTTCCTGCGGGACGACTCCAGTAGTACCAGGTCACCCACTTCAAACTTCCGGAAGCGGTCACGGTTCGCAAGGTCATACTGACACTTCGTCATCATTGTCCGGTCTCTGTAGTTTTCGTCGGCAATTTTCTCTAATCTCTCGTTTTCTAAAATGTGGTTGGTCACGTATTCGTCGTAAGTTTTTACTGGCTCGTCGACGGTTGGTAGTCCTACGTCTAGGGACGTCCTCGGTTCTACGCCAAATATCAACTTATGCGGTGTCACCTGTGTCGACGACTGAATGGACGAGTTATACGCAAAAGTTGCCGTTTTTACGAATCTCGGCCATTCGGCGTGATCGTCCTCGAGATAAACTCTGATACCGTTTTTTATGATGCCGTTGAGTTTTTCGCATAAGCCGTTTGTTTGCGGGTGTGCCGCGGAAGCCATAATATGTTTAATCCCGTACAACCGTGTAAAGTCTCTAAAAGTACTCGAATCGAAAGATTTGCCTTGATCGGATATTATGCATTTCGGAGTACCAAAAACCTTAAGCAGATTGTCTGAGAGTGCGTTGCACGTGGTTTCTGCCTTCGTATCTTTTACCGGGATTGCGAGTGCGTATTTACTAAAAGGGTCTACGATCGTTAGAATGTGTTCGTAGCCTTCTACCGATTTTTTGAAAGGACCTTGGTGGTCTATTCCCACTCGTTCCCAGATGTCTGTTGCTGGTGGTAACGGTTCTAGCGGGGCTGCGGGTTTGAACCTCTGTGGTTTGAAGGCCTGGCACACTTTGCACGACCGAATGTATTTCCGCACGTCTTCTTCCAGACCTTTCCAGTAGAACCGTTGCTTAATACGGTGGACCGTCTTCGCTACCCCCATGTGTCCTGCCTCGGGTATATCGTGCGCTGTTTTCATTATTTCGGTTACGCTTTGCTTTGGTGCTACGACCAACCATTGGTTACCTTGTGTTGCATGGTTCTTTTTATAAAGGATTCCGTTTATTTTTTTATATTCGTCCCGTGTTTTAGCGTCTGGTAGTTTCCCGGTAATATCGCGGCAGAACGTGTCTTCCTTTTGACCGTTTTCGTCGATCCGTACTGTGCATGCCGTTAAATCGTTGAAGTTGTCTTCGACGTTCGTATCGTTTTTGTGGAACGGGTTGCGTGAGAGTGCGTCCGGTGCAACGTTCTTCCTCCCTGCGCGGTGGACTATTTCAAAGTCGTGCTCCATGAGTTTTAACCCCCATCTAGTAAGTCTTGAGCACGGGTCACGTACGTTAGCTAGCCACGTTAACGCGCTATGGTCGGTTACGACTCTGAATTCTCTCCCGAAGATGTACGGCCGTAACTTTTGTAGAGCCCAGACTATTGCTAAACACTCTAGTTCTGAGATACCATATTTACTCTCGTGTTTCGATGTCGTTCTCGACAAGTAGTGGATCGGGTGTAAAAAACCGTCATTGTCCGGTTGCATTAGCACCGCGCCTAATCCCACGATTGATGCGTCCGTGTGTATTTCTTTTCTAGCGTCTGGGTTGAAATGTGCTAGAATTGGCTCCTCAGTCAATTTTTTTTTTAAGGTTTCGAAGGCTTTTATTTCGGCCGGACCTATCACGAATCTCTTATCTTTTTCCGTTAAACACGTCAGCGGTTTGCTTATCTTTGAAAAGTTTTTTATGAAACGGCGATAATAGCCGCAAAGTCCCAGAAACGAACGAACTTGCTTGACATTTTTCGGAATCGGAAATTCCTTAACCGCCTCGATCTTATCAGTAGCCGGTTCTACGCCGTTTTCCGATACCACGTGTCCCAAAATTGGTAACTTTTGGTAGGCGAATCTACATTTTGATGGTTTTAGGGATAAGCCTGCCCCGCGGAAACATTCTAGAACATTTGTTAACCGCTCGTTGTGTTCACGTATGTCTCTTCCGTACACGATGACGTCATCTAGATAAACCATACACTCGGACCATTTCAATTCAGCGAACAGTGTATCCATGATTCTTTCGAAATGACCCAGTGCCCTGGTTAAACCAAAGGGTAACACTTGAAACTCGTACAACCCGTTACCTGTCGTGAACGCTGTAATTGGCTTGCTTGTTTCGTCCAGTGGACACTGCCAATAACCGCTAACAAAATCCGTGTGAGAGAAATACTTCATTCCCGCTAAACGGTCCAGGCAGTCGGTGATATCCAGTAATGGATATGAGAATTTTTCGGTTACGTTGTTAACTTTTCTATAGTCCACACAACATCTATAGGATCCGTCTGATTTTTTAACCAAAACGACCGGGCTCGCCCATGGAGATGTTGATTTCCTAATAACTCCTTTTTCACACATTTCTTTAACCTGTTCCTCTATAATGTCATGTTCCTTAGGACTGCGGCGATAGGCTTTTTGTCGAATTGGTTCCGTGTTCGCTTTAAGTTTAATGTGGTACGGTTCGATATCTGCCGCCTTATTCCACTCTTCTGAGAAAAGTTCCCGATACCTGTACAATACGTCCCAGTACGTCGATTTTTTCGCTGTCCGATAGCTCCAGGTTTATATCGAACTTCTGTGGTTCGTATTTGCACGTGGCCGTCGTACTGTATCCCACCTGTTCACTTAGGAAAGAAACATTCGCTATTTCCCCGCCGGATCGTAACAAGCACGAGTTTGCTACCAACCGCACCGGCTCGTTCCTAGTATTTATGACATCAATGAATATCTCGGATACCGTTTCGGAAACGTGTACTGATGGTATTAGTAGCCCCGTTCTTCTTACGCAGTCGGGGTGGGGTTCTAAAATGCCCGCCATTACTGTTGGCCCTTTTAACTTAACCCTCGTTTTACAACGTGGTGCAATTTCAAGGTCGTTTAGTATGCAGTACTTTTGTTTGGGGTTTTTCCGATCGTTCGTAATTGTGCCTAACCTCTCGAGTTCCCGTTCTTCGTTTAGTTCTACCACGTGGTCATCCGTGCCTATTTTTGGCCTATACAATTCTACCGATTCGTCTCTAAACATAATTTTGCAATGATAGTTTGTTAGAATATCGACGCCGAAAATAATCTTTTCCCCGTTTCCTGGAATTATGGTTAACCTGCCACATATGTCGAAACCATCAATGTTGACCTCCAAGTATGTGCACGTGTTCGAGACTACTGACTCACTTATTCCCCGTATAAGTAATTTTGAAGGCATTCTAGCACATCCTAGTGCGTTGGCTATTCCTTCGTCTATGCAGCTAACATTTGCCCCTGAATCGAAAATCAGTTTGCCTACATGTGTCTCATTTATATGCGTGATTAAACAGAAATTTGTCATACCTGTCCAACGGAATTTTTCCATTGCTGTACCCCCTATTTCTAAAGTGGATTTTTCTAGTGGTACCTTATTTAATGTCTGTTTCTCGTTAACCCCCGGTTGTCCTTTTACCCTGAAGATTATGCGATTGGTGTTACCAGTAACCTCGGAAAATACACGTGGTACGCTCTCTACACTGTTTGAAACTTCCACCACAGGATTAGAGGTAAAGTTGTACTTACCACGTGGCCTCCTTTTCGGGCAATCCCAGTGTTTGTGCCCCGTCTGGTAACAGGTGAAGCATCTTGGCATCCCGTCCGGCAGCATAAACCTTCTTGCTTTCTCCGTGGGCGCTTCGGTCCTTGGATTTCGTCCTTGTTTTTGTTCCCACTCTTCCGCCGTCCTCGTAGTTGTTTCCCAACTCATCGTTGTACCTGCCTCCTTCCGTTCCTTGTTCCATTTATCCGCCTCGTCGAGGAATTTCGCCGCCTGTAGGAAGTCGGCCTCTTCTGGGTTCTGCGTGGTACTCCACGAGGCTGCCAGTAGTAGGCAGTCTTTTGGAGCCAATGCCCACAATGCCTCCTTGCTTGAATCAAACGGCGAAAACTCACCTGCCGTCACGTGGGCCGTAATCAGGTTCATCAAGTATCTCCCCGTATCTTCCGTGGACTGGGGCCGTCTCGTTTTCTTTAATTCGTTACCCCTACTACGTGCCCGGCCGTCGTTCCTTGGGTAGCAAAGTTTCAGTGCTTCCAAGACGTCTTCAAGTGCGGCTGAAGGGTCAAACCTGCACTTGATAAATTCGCGGTCGTCAAGTGGAAGCCGCCGTACTAGGGCCTTCGTCCAGTCTCCCTTCGGTACCTTGCTCGCCATCAGCCACGTCTTGAATTCCTCCACGTGGACCTCGATGTCTTCCTCCTCCGGGTTGAAACACGGCGTCTCTCCGTAGCCGATATTTATGTTCGCTGCTTGAGGTGCTGGGCCGACACTGCTCTCCACCATGTGATGAGCTGAAGTGGGGATATAAAACTCAATTTATTGGTAGGTTGCAGTACATTGTCCTGGTGGGCTATGGTCACCATGGCCCGTCCCAGGGCTGGGCTTGTGGTCCGGTTCTGGAGGGTTGTTGAGGTCCGATTCTCTGCGGTATAGCCATTGGGAGGGTTAGATCTGGTACAAGACATCTTTCGTTCGCCGGGCAAGGATAAAAAGAAAAAATAATAAATAAATAGCACGAAGGTCAAACGATAACTGGCACGTTGTATTTGTAAGCATTCCGCGAAAACGGCGGTCCGTGGTCAAATACAACTTGTACCTGTTTTCTCTGTGGTGCCGTTTCTCTGATAAATAATAAAATAAACAAAATTTAAGAAAATTTTGTAACGGTCACGTGTATTTCCGGTCGGTTGCTTGTTGACACACAACAATATATATTGGGAACATGTGCATCATAATTTTTAAACTTGGTTAAAAGCCTATAATTAATATATTTATTTTTTTCTCCAGTTTTTAAGTATTTTTTCAATTTATTTTTGAAGTTTTTTGTTGGATCATTTTGTATAGGAAAATAGATGCCATTGTTATTCAATAAAGAAAGTATTTTTTGTTTATAGTCTTATTTTTTCAATAGAACAATTCCATTCCCTTTGTCATATTTTGTTATTACATATTTTGTTTATAAAATAAAAGGATTTAAAAGCGCGAATGTTTCTTTTATACATAAAACTAACTTCTACTGTCCTTACTGCGATGAAAAAATATTTTGGGAGGGCTTGGCTCATCAGTGGTGAACCCTCCCAGCGGTTTCGCCAATTTAATCCACCAGACCGCTTCTCAGAGCTCTAATACTGTATTGAATCATTCTGCTTTTATATGCTACACTGATGGATGGAATCTTAGAAATGGTTTTCAAGTAAAATAAGCTTATAGGACAGTAGAATTACATTCAAATATTTGCTTCGAGCAATGCTCTTCAGCAAACTATAAAGACAAGGCCAGTTAGGCATAAATTAACACAAAGCAATAACGCGCCATCTATACATATAAAATAAAAGGATTTAAAAGCGCGAATGTTTCTTTTATACATAAAACTAACTTCTACTGTCCTTACTGCGATGAAAAAATATATTGGGAGGGCTTGGCTCATCAGTGGTGAACCCTCCCAGCAGTTTCGCCAATTTAATCCACCAGACCGCTTCTCAGAGCTCTAATACTGTATTGAATCATTCTGCTTTTATATGCTACACTGATGGATGGAATCTTAGAAATGGTTTTCAAGTAAACTATGGACATAAGCTTATAGGACAGTAGAATTACATTCAAATATTTGCTTTGAGCAATGCTCTTCAGCAAACTATAAAGACAAGGCCAGTTAGGCATAAATTAACACAAAGCAATAACGCGCCATCTATACATATAAAATAAAAGGATTTAAAAGCGCGAAGGTTTCTTTTATACATAAAACTAACTTCTACTGTCCTTACTGCGATGAAAAAATATATTGGGAGGGCTTGGCTCATCAGTGGTGAACCCTCCCAGCGGTTTCGCCAATTTAATCCACCAGACCGCTTCTCAGAGCTCTAATACTGTATTGAATCATTCTGCTTTTATATGCTACACTGATGGATGGAATCTTAGAAATGGTTTTCAAGTAAAATAAGCTTATAGGACAGTAGAATTACATTCAAATATTTGCTTCGAGCAATGCTCTTCAGAAAACTATAAAGACAAGGCCAGTTAGGCATAAATTAACACAAAGCAATAACGCGCCATCTATACATATAAAATAAAAGGATTTAAAAGCGCGAATGTTTCTTTTATACATAAAACTAACTTCTACTGTCCTTACTGCGATGAAAAAATATATTGGGAGGGCTTGGCTCATCAGTGGTGAACCCTCCCAGCGGTTTCGCCAATTTAATCCACCAGACCGCTTCTCAGAGCTCTAATACTGTATTGAATCATTCTGCTTTTATATGCTACACTGATGGATGGAATCTTAGAAATGGTTTTCAAGTAAACTATGGACATAAGCTTATAGGACAGTAGAATTACATTCAAATATTTGCTTCGAGCAATGCTCTTCAGCAAACTATAAAGACAAGGCTAGTTAGGCATAAATTAACACAAAGCAATAACGCGCCATCTATACATATAAAATAAAAGGATTTAAAAGCGCGAATGTTTCTTTTATACATAAAACTAACTTCTACTGTCCTTACTGCGATGAAAAATATATTGGGAGGGCTTGGCTCATCAGTGGTGAACCCTCCCAGCGGTTTCGCCAATTTAATCCAAAAGAAATGTGCTACAATTAACAGAATGGAAGAAAGAGGAAATATCAATGATATTTATAGATATGCTTTTAATTGTATCTAAAAAAAAGTGTTTTTTTTTTTCCACTTTTAATTCTATGAATAATTATCAGTGTTTCTCAGAAAATTATCTTCTTCTTATCTGCTATCTTGTTTACACACTTGATAACAGTAACTATTTAAAACATGCTGTGGTAAAGTTTCTCATTCAGTACTTTTGTCTGAAGATGGTAACAACGCTGTTACCAAAATGTCACACACCATTTATTTATTTGGATTTGTCGTATTACCTTGTGTTTATAATCTATAATCCAAATTGCTCCTTATTAACAATTTTTAACAATACCTCTTTCGCGTTTAGTAGATTATTGTCAAATGATATACTTATTCAATCCAAAACAGATTATTCTAGAGAGTCTAGAATAGAAAATAAAATAATATCTAAAAAATTATTCATACAGGAACAGGTACGGGAACAGCCCTGAGAAGTAAAAAATCTTCATTTGCAGTCTTAGTGAAGATGACAAGTAGATCAATACATATAAAAAAAAATAAAAATAGGGAAATTAAAAGAAATAGGATACAAATGCCCCTTTATTAATATGTGTTTAAAATAGATTTATGATCGGATATATGAAGGGCTAATTTAGTTGGCTTTTACTTGGATGAGAGAATAGGTTTGTGGGAAAAGTTGAAGAATTTCAGAGTTGTACCTACACCTTAATTAAAGGAAGCTGCTATACATAGAAAAACAAATAAATGGCTACCTCCAGTTTAAAGATGGTATGTATAGTATTCAAGAATATTTGTCTATATAGTCACCAAAAGTTACACTTGGCATGGTGGAGAATAACAGCAACAATGTGTGGTATAGAGGGGAGAATTGGAGGAGGACAGGTCTGGAGGTGGGGCCTTTTACCAGCAGAGACTGCTCCGCTCCCTCCAGAAGCAGATAGCAGAGCAGCAGAACAAGAAGGCAGAGGTGAGTAAGGTCACCCCACCTAGTCTACAGGTCTGACCTTTTGGTTTTGGGGGAGTACAGAAAGAGCAAGCTTTGGTGGAAGCTCAACAGTCCACCCAGAGCTACCAGACCCAACTGCAGCAGGTAAGGACAGTCCCACAACACCCTGTCTATGATACTGACTCTTCCTGCCACAGCTGGTGGAGACCCAGAAAAAGCTTCAAGCAGAATTGGAACAGATGGAACAGCTGGAAGCTGGGGCTAACAAAGAGTGAGTGCACTAACTCCCGATTTAGAAAAATCATATTTGTAGAATGAAATTCTATGATTGAAATTGAGAAATTTATATCGACATTTTGTATTTTTTTTTTTGTTCTGACCTTTCAACAACAAACTGTCTTCCTTACCAAGGTAGAATCAATATGAAAATCAGCTTTCTATAAATAGTAACAAAGATTTGATGAAATGTTAAAATAAAAATGTAAAAGCTTTTGTAATATATTTACTCTATTTCAATCAATTTCTAGTCTTTTTTATAAATAACTATCACAATTTTTCTTTTTACAAATAAAATAACTTCCAGCAATCCTCTTACTGCAATATATACATTTTTGGAGGACCTGCACTCAACCCTCAAAGTGGTTTTGCAAGTTCAATCTACCACGCTCCACTGCATGCTATTGTATTGGGAATTTCTTAGAGAAATTCTTGGTTAAAGTATTTAAGGAAACACAAAGGACTTAAGACTCGAGGAATTATAAAAAAAATATAAATGCAGTTGAACCTCCCTTTAGCGGCCACTCTGCTAGCAGATACCTCTCCACAAAGGACAGTTTTCATAGCAAAATTCCATTTTTACAATTTAGCAAGTAAGAGGACACCTCTCCCTAAAGAACACTTTGGCTCTGCAATTAGGTGTCCTTTACAGGGAGGTTCTACTGTATATGCATCAAGTATTGCTCTTCCACAATAAAATTACAAATGAAACAGCTAGGTATAAATTAAAAAAAATAAAAAAACCTGGCTCACAACTCTAATCTTTAGGCATCCCAATTAATCCCAAACACAAACTCCGTACCATCAAAACCCAATGCCTGCAGGAATGGAAATCTGATGCTGCACATGACTGGTACAGAGCAGGAGGGACAAGCACCGGTTCTGTCCTCCCAAGAGAACAACAGTCTTTGATTTCCAGACTTAAGTCTGGTCATCTACGGACAATGACTTTCCAGAATGGTTGCAGGGTTTTCCCACTATGTACTAAGTGCAATTCTCAGCCTGCAACCCCAAGACATATTATTGACTGTATTAACTCATCCATTGATGAGCTCTACTCTTCCCCGGCAGACACCATCTAAAATCTCAAGCTTTACAAGCTTGATACCATAGTGTGATTGAGTGGAGATAAGAAAGAAGAAGAAGAAGAAAAAATAATAATTAGAGAAACTGGTAGGAGGGTTCATCACTAATGAGCCAGGCCCTTTCAATTTTTTTTTTCAATTGCAGTATTGACAGAGTAGGAAGTTATTTTATTTATAAAAAAAATATATAATCTTGTGCTTTATAGTTTTATTTTCTGTAGAACATCCTCTACAAAGGACAGTTTTAAATTTCCAAAATGACCCTTTCAACTAATAAGCTGCTCTCCAGTAAAGGTAAAACTCCCTTGGCAGAGCTGACTGCTATAGGGTGTGTCCCCAGGTGGCGGATAGGGGAGCGACCTTCAGATATGAAGGCCAGCTGCGAAAGAAGCAGAATAACTCTGACGAATAAGCAGTCGTGGACCAACAGCAGCAATGTTAGAAGAGGAGTAGACCTCTTTAAAAATCCTGACTTCAACTGACCCGGTTGATAGACTTCAGCAAGGGTCCCACACCAGGGATACGGAGGAGCTGCGTCTGTACTCATGTTAGAGTTGGCAGCAAAGGCGTCTGCTTCCATGTTAGGAACGGCCTCACAACTACAGGCAAAGTCAGACTTTCACCAAAGTGTGCCTGGATCATGGTGCCATGATCAACGAAAGCTGCACCCCTACACCCCATTCCATGAGATCAGATGTTGATTTGCATGCTGCATCGCCCGTCGCGCAGAATAAACAGGGTCGCGTTCAGGACTTAGGTAGAGGGTTCTGTCCGATAAGTATAATACAGTCTCCACAAACTTCAAACTTTGCAGCTTCATAGCAATTGAGCATTTTGCAGTGCAACATAAATGGATTGTGCTCAACAGCATCAAAAATAAAATTAGAAGAAATAATGGAAATAGCTAAAAAACAAAAGATACAAATTATAGCCCTACAGGAAACCAAATTGAATGAAAAGTACAAACTCAAATATAAAAACTACAATATCCTCAGATAAGATAAAAATAAAGAAGGGGGTGGCCTAGCGTTTTTAATCAAGAATTTGTACTATGAGGACATAGACATTAATATTCCAAACACATCAGACCTCGAAGCCCAAGGTATCAAAGTCTACCTCAATCAAAACAAAGCCATCAACATATACAATATGTATCACCCTCCAAACAATAAACTTATTGACGATGGAAAAATGGCTCAATTTCTTACAGACAACACTATTATTGTAGGTGACCTTAATGCCAAACACCAACTATGGGGATGTTCCACACCAAACCCAAGAGGCAAAAACTATCAAACATATTTGACAACAATGTGCTTAAATGATGGGAATCCTACCCACCATTCCTACAGTTATAATACTGCACAAGCCCTTAATATAAGTTTCTCCAGTCCTGACATTTTCCACAAATGCAAATGGCACATATTAAAAAGTTTTGGGAGTGATCATTTGCCTATTTTGATAGAAATTAGCACCAAGACCAAAACCAGCTCAATTAAAGAAAAAATCTGGAACTTCAAAAAGGCTAATTGGAATCTTTACCTGCAAAACACCAATGAAGACTTTGGAATAGCATCCACTAGAATAAAAGATCTGGAACAAAATTGGATATCTTTCAAAAACACCATTATTAAAGCAGCCAAGTTTCAATACCAAGAGGTAATATTAAGAAATGGATTCCAAATTATACACACCAGGCAAAAGATATTCAAACACTTTAACTAAAAGAAATGAACTACAAAAAAAGTGCACCCAAAACCAGACAAATTATAGAACTGAACTGAACATTGTGAATGCAAAAATAAGATTATACGTAAATTTGAAAAGGGAAAATGGAAACAAACTTGTTAAAACCTGAACCCAAGAAACCCAAATACAAAACTTGGCATTTGGCAAAACAAATTGACAGAGCCCAGTCATAAACTGAAAACACAAATATGATTAAGAATACAGATGGTACCCCAGCAACTAATGAAAAAAATGCTGCTAATATTTTAGGTAATTCATATCAAATAAGTAGTAAAATCAAATTTGAAATAAAAGATAAGAAAGTTGAAAAAAAGGCCCGAAAGATTATTCATGACTGTAAAAATGTAACCACCACTCATAATATTTTCCTTGAAAAAATCAATATGAAATATCTAGATTATGCATTAGAAAACACTGACCTAAACAAGACTCCTGGGCCAGATGGAATCCATGGCCAAATTATATCAAACTTGGGCAAAAATGGCAAAGAAAGACTTCTTGGTATTTTCAATAACTCCTGGAAAACTGGAAAATTGCCTCAAGACTGGAAAACTGCAACAATAATTCCTATTAAAAACTTGACAAATATGCTGATGACCCAAAAAACTACCGACCTATCTCCCTCACAAGTATTTGCTGCAAATTAATGGAAAAAATTATACTCAGACGACTCACCTACCACCTCTACACAAGAAATCTCTTACCAGAAGAACAATATGGATTTAGGAAAGGACATGGGAAAATAGACCAACTCTTATTTTTGACACAAAAGGTAAAAGATGCACAAAACAGAAAACCAACTAACCACACCATAGCTGCTTTTTTAGACCTTACACAAGCTTTTGATAAAGTATGGAAAAACAAGTTAATTGCAAAATTATACAAGCATTTCAAAATTGATGGAAAAGCTATCACTTGGATAAATGATTTCCTTAAAAATAGATACATCAGGGTCAAATATATTTCAGGAAGAGAGTGGGGAGCCGATGCAACCACACTAAAATTAACTTACACATCTCTAATTAGACCTAACCTGGAATATGGATATCAAATCTATGGTACAGCCTCTGAAACAAATCTAAAATCACTGGAAAGGATACAACTAAGTGCAGCTAGAATTATTACAGGTCTTCGAAATACCTGCCCTAACGATATTGTACTTTACGAGGCAGACATTATGCCCTTAAAGGATAGAAGAAGCTACAATCTGCCAAAATATATAAATAAAATCAAGAGTTATGAAAACTGTTTTAATGTCCATCCATACAAAGTTCAAAACAACAACTCCTCACCCGTGCAGGCCTGGTCACACTCCGCCTCGGCACGTGGGAAAACATACAATGTTCCCAGCACATACCCCTTTTTAAGAATCGAAATATATATACATTACAAACTTTAAATGAATAATATAATTAATAATGAAGGTGATCCACAGGTTTAACAATTCCTTCACTCCGGGTTCTTATCTGGCCGTCTTCTGAGTCGTTAGAGGGATAATCCACAACTGGGGTCTTTTTATTTTCAACCAGTTCCCCCCCCCCCCGAAAAGGTCGGCGTCAATGGGTCTGCTGGATATTGCACTGTATCTCCTTTTCGTAGATGGAACATGTTTCGACGTACAGTCCCAACTGGAATATCAACCATATATGACCTTGGTGTCGATGCTTTCTGCTTTACAATCCCCCAGATTCGCATATCTGTAATCCAAACCGTGTCACCTTCGGATAGCTCCTCCATGTCCGTAGCTCCGCAGCGTTGATCATATCTTGATTTCATATCCTTTATCCTTCTCCCCTCCTTTCTTTTCAGGGTCTGAAAGTCCACCAACCTTGGATTAAGATTATCTGGTGCAATTGGCATGGTCGTTCGGAGTTTACGTCCCATGAGAAGCTCAGCAGGGCTGAAACCGTTCTCCAAAGGGGTCGATCGATACTCCAGGAGTCCAAGCGATGGGTCTTGATATTTCTTGAGGATCAACTTAGCAATTTTCACACCTGCTTCTGCCATCCCATTGCTCTGCGGGAATCGAGGACTTGAAGTGACATGTGTGAATCCGTACTGCCTTGCGAAATTTGCAAATTCACGAGCAGCTCCAAAATGCGTCCCATTATCGCTTACAACAGTTTCTGGTATTCCATGTCGGGCAAATAGGGATTTGCAACCACGCACCACCACATTGGCTGTGAGCCGATCCAGCTGAATCATTTCAGGAAAGCGAGAATAATAGTCAATGACAACTAGATACCACTTTTTCTCGAACTTGAACAAATCCATTCCAATCTTTTGCCAAGGTCGTGTAGGAAAGTTGGTTGGTATCAAAGGTTCATGTTTTCAGACGGCTTCCTGGATACAGACACTGCACTTTCTGACCGTTTCCGCGATCTCTTCCGAAATTCCAGGCCACCATACCGTCTCACGTGCGCGAAGTCTTGTTTTTGTAATCCCGAAGTGCCCAGCGTGCAACTTATCTAGGATCTCCAGTTTCATACTTGCTGGAATAACAAGACGACAGCTACACATCAGTAGTCCATTTTGAACGCCGAGTTCATCCTTGACATGCCAATAAGAGAGCAGAGCCTGTGACATCTTCTTATCTTGCCAGCCTTGCTCAAGGTAGTTGACTACTGCTTTCAGGGTCGTATCTTCTTGTTGAGCTTCAAAAATCTTCGTCAACATCTCGTCTTTGTCAGTTATACACGAGAGAACTGCATTTATATGCGCTGAGGTTGGCAGTTCGTTTTAACCTCCCTCGGTTGTAAGAAGTGGTTGTCTGGATAATGCATCGGCGTCGAGCAGCTCCTTTCCAGGGATATGCACTATTTCGTAAGGGTTTCCGATCTGTCCCAGTCCTTCAAATACTTCAGGGAATTCCTTGATCTGGTTAATTCTCGTCGCAACCACTTCAATCAGCCTCGCCAGGTTCAAGAGCTCACATGCCCGGCGACTCAGAAGAGGATTCACTCAAACGATGAATGACAAATCTTCTCCTTGATTTCATAATTGCCATTTCGCAGCGTTGATATAAACATACCCACAGTCTGAAGTTCGGAAAATTCAGCAGCTCTAATGTTGATATCACTTCCCACTAGTCGTTGCTGTCCCATTATCTTCTTGAAGAGACACAGAGGAACACATGTAACATCCGCCTGGGAGTCGAGCTTGAACTTCACCTGTTTCCCGTTCACTTGGATTTCTGCTGTCCATCGCCTCCTGCACTCGCCTTCATCATCATCGAGATTAGATGAATCCTTCACAGCTGAGACCTCCAGGAGAAAACCAATTTTTCTTCATCAAGTTCAGAAACAGCTTTGACTTCCGCAGTCTTCGCCTGCTTATCCAGGCAGCAATTTGCAAAATGGCCAGTTTTTGAAAATAGGTTACATCTTTGTCCTTCAGCACGGCAAGCCTCTCCTTCCCTGTGGGTGAAACCTCCGCATTTTGGACATCGTGATCTTGTTTTGGCTGACTTCTCCTTCTTCCTCGAAGGCTGCTGTTGTTGTTTCGGTGATTGTTTCTTCGAGTTGAACTTCACCTGATTGACCTTTTGGCTTGTTGAGGGACGCTGCAGGTCGACTTGCTGCTGTCGAACGGCTTCCTGATGTCGAACCATTTTCACCGCCTTTTCCAAAGTCAGTTCGCTGTCCAATTGCATTCTTTCAGATAAAGCTATGTCCCTTACTCCAACCACTATTCGGTCACGGATCAACTGCTCATGAAGACCCTCAAATTCGCAACTATCAGCCAATTTGTACAATGAAGTAATGAATTCGTCCACTGTCTCTTGGATTCTTGAATTAAATTTTGCACGTTCGTAGATAATATTCTTTCTGACACAGAAGTGGCTGTCGAATGCCTTGAGGACGGAATCAATTTTCGTTGCCTCTTCTTCCTTTTCAAACTTGAAGGTCCTGAATATATCATCCGCGCGGTCACCCATCAAGTACATGAACAAATCGATCTTGTCCGCCTCCTCTTTCTTCTTCATTCCACTGACCACGAGGTATCGTTCGAATCTCTCCTCCATTTGGGCCATTCGTTGGGAGTCGAGAAGTCGAAAGTTTCTGAAGGTTGAATCTGAGCCATGTTGAATTATCTTCCAAGGTACGCAAAAATCGATATTTTGCAATATACGGGTTCGTATTTTATCCAGTTATCGCTGCCACCATGTTTTAATGTCCATCCATACAAAGTTCAAAACAACAAATCCTCACCCTTGCAGTCCTGGTCACTCTCCGCCGCGGCACGTGGGAAAACATACAATGTTCCCAGCACAGAAACAAACAAGAACTTCCAATTACATACTTAATTGGGAATCCAATTTAAGATTCAAAAAAGAAGGCCCTCTACACCTGGCCAAAAGAAATGGATTTTTAAAACATAAAGTGGAAAAAAAATTATTTAGCAGAAAAAATTTCTCTATGCAAACCACTACAAAATGTTATTTTTAATGACACTTTAAATGAACCCACCAACAAACAATACCAAAATCCAGAATACTTAAAATAATTATCATCTATATATATATAAATGAATGTATGTGTGTGTCCTTTATGCCTGACCAAACCACTCATTGGAACGCCAAGAATCTTTGGGAAGTTATTTAGTATAGTACTGGGAAGGTTTCTAGCAAATACAATTTTTGAAATAACCTTTCGCCTAAAAATAACAAGATAAACATTCTAATTTATCTGTTATAATTCAACAATCTGCTCTAAATATGATCATGATGATACGATGATTTTGTAATGTAGAAAATTAGGAAAGACAAAATTCAGGATGACACGGCAATTTATTTGAGACAAGAATAATGATACAATTCCAGGCAAGATATTATTCCTTTAACTTCCAATTACCGTGGGAACCAATTAATATTGATTTTATTCAACTTATCGAGTATTTTTCAAGGGACCGGGGAAAAATGTTCACTTTATCGAGAGATTCGTTAGACAAACCTTTCTCGGGTAAAACCCGGGCGAAGCCGGGTACATCCATACAAGAGTAATGATACAATTCCAAGGCAAGATACTATTCCTTTAACTTCCAATTACCGAGGGAACCAATTAATATTGATTTTATTCAACTTATCGAGTATTTTTCAAGGGACCGGGAAAAAATGTTCACTTTATCGAGAAATTCGTTAGACAAACCTTTACTCGGGTAAAACCCGGGCGAAGCCGGGTACATCCGCTAGTTAGAAATAATTAATAACATTCCTAAAAATGCAATAACTATCTATACCGATGGTAGTAGAGACGAGTTGGGACACACTGGCAGTGGCTGTCTTATTAAAACCACAAATGGCATTGAGAAAATAAACAGAAGAAACCCAGATTTTTGCTCAGTCTTCGGATCAGAACTTATAGCCATCTATGAAGCCTTAAAATCCATCAGAAATACTAATTATCAAGATATCTGGATTCTTACTGATAGTAGAAGTGCCATACAACACTTGAGTCACACAGGGGAACTTGGAGACAAAGTAAGCAGGAACATAATTGGCTATCTCCAAAAATTCTCAAAAACCTCAAAAATTCACCTTCAATGGATGCCCTCACATGTTGGAATTGAAGGCAATGAAGCTGCTGATGCGCTAGCGAAAAAAGGCACAAAAGAACCCTTGCCACAAAAAAAAAATAAATTCACTTTTAAAGAAATAGAAACAGTAGCCAAAACAAAAATAAACTAGAACTGTAGGATCCCACCTAAGCATAGTTGGTACAGTGGAGTGAACCCAGGAGGAGCTCTGAACATCAGAAATAGACATAATCAAACCACACTAACAAGATTTAGAACAGGCCATCTCAAGCCATTGAAGATAGAAAATAATAACAAAATCTACCCCACTTGCCCAAAATGTAGCTTGGCACCCGCAGCTCCAGAACACATTTTGGTTTGCATTAGATGCACTAAATAGGACCTTTGGGAAAGGCTGCTGCTTATCATAAAACAGCTCGAGGAGCATGAATTCATGGAATTCGGATAATCTTTACACAAGGGGATAAGAAACAACAATAACAACAACAAGCATAGAACTTTCCCTAAAGGGCACTTTTGCCCTGCAGCTAGTTGTCTTTTACAGAGTGGTTCTACTATATACAACTGTTGTGGTGATGCCTTGTATTTGATCTACTCTTATTTTGTTCTTTTATTATTTTTATCTCTTCTACTCTGTTGGTTAGACTCAGTTTTTTGACTAAGTGTCACTGTTGATGATCTACACATTAGCCTTCTGGCTGAATCATTAAATTTATATTTGGAAATGTTAAGTTTTCATAGCTGTTAAATGGTAACTGTTTTCTGTGAGTTTCAATTCTAAGATTTCACTTGGGAATTTTTCTTTACCTATCTCATACTAGATATTTCTGATTCCTTTAAACTAATCGACATTTTTCCACTAGAAAAAAATAATTACCTTATGTTATTTATCTACTAGCTATAAAATCACTGGTCTATATTCTGTTTTACTACAAAAAAAAAAAAAAACTCCTTAAAGATTAAAGTATTAAAATTAAGCATAGCATTAAAGATGTTTTGAAAATCATGAAAGCATCACAGTATTATTTTATTACATGTAAAAAATATTTTTTTATAAATTAATTTTTAAGTTTTACTTTTATCAACTAGTAGATAGAAAATTTGGAAACATTTCCAAAATGAACTGACAATTTATTTCTCAATGCCAGTAAACTTAACATCTGTGTGTGCATTGCTTTTATTTCAGTTCCAATCATTTAAGCAATAGGATAACCTTCTCATACTTATATAACAGATAAAAGGGTTGTTGAAGAGATTTTGGTGGCGGTTGTGTTTGTTCCAGTCTATGGAGGTAGTGCACATCTTTTTCAAAACTTATAAGGTACAATTTGGATTATAGATTAGAATTATGAGGTAATAAGACCAAATCCAAATAAATTGTTTGTGACATTTCGGTAACAGTGTTATCTGTTATATAAATATGAGAAGGCTATCCTATTTCTGAAATGATGGGAACAGAAATAAGAGCAATGCACACACATAGGTTAAGCTTACTGACAATTGATAAATAATTTGTCAGTTTATTTTGGAATTGTTTTTTTCTTTCCACTAATTTTTATCTTTTAAAAATTAAAAGTAACTTTGCAATTTTTCAAATCTTTTTAATGGGTTCAGGAAGATCTTCTATTTGCCCTTTCTATCCAATGAAGTCTAGTCTTTTATGGCATTGCTTCACTTCTGGTCTGTGCAATGTGTGGCAGGGTTGTGAGTCGCCTGAGAGAGCTGGTAGCTCTCAACGAGCGGCTGAAGGCCAACGAGGCAGAGTTCAAGGCCCACTGTAAGGCTGAGCGAGCAAGACTCCATGCAGAAATTGAGGCTCTGCGGTCTGCAGATCATGCTGATGAGGACCAGGTACACTGCCAGTACTGGATTCCTTAAGGCTTACAACTGCTGTGCTGCAGGACTATGTGAAGCAGCTGGAGGCTCAGCATGCGGCCACCAAGGAGAAGCTGCAGCGGGTCAGGCTACTACTGGTACATACATTTAGGTATCTACCACCGTGTGCTGACCTGACCTATTGTTCCATGGTAGGCCCACAAGAACAGGGAGATTGCTGCCCTCCAGCGTCGTGTGGATGATGTTCCTCTACGGGCTGAGCTCAGCCAGTACCAACGGAGGTTCGCAGAGCTCTGCACTCAAGGTAAATCCTTCTTCACTTAGCTCTCAAATTAGGATTTATAGAAAATATCATTTGTATGAGAACAGTATAAGTTAGGAAACATTTTAAAAATTTCCATTTATTAAGAGTTTTCAAGTCATGCACTTTTTTTCATCCTAAAGATATATTGAAATAAAGATTTTGCCTGGCCCTTTACAGTGGCAAAGTGACATCACAACAAAAGAAAATCTAGATTTTTTTAGGGTAATTAATTTTTAAATTAGCAAAACCAAGTATAAAAAACTCGATAACATAACTTTATATAAAATAAAAGGATTTAAAAGCGCGAATGTTTCTTTTATACATGAAACGAACTTCTACTGTCCTTACTGCGATGAAAAAATATATTGGGAGGGCTTGGCTCATCAGTGGTGAACCCTCCCAGCGGTTTCGCCAATTTAATCCACCAGACCGCTTCTCAGAACTCTAATACTCTATTGGATCATTCTGCTTTTATATGCTACACTGAAGGATGGAATCTTAGAAATGGTTTTCAAGTAAACTATGTACATAAGCTTATAGGACAGTAGAATTACATTCAAATATTTGCTTCGATCAATGCTCTTCAGCAAACTATAAAGACAAGGCCAGTTAGGCATAAATTAACACAAAGCAATAACGCGCCATCTATATATATAAAATAAAAGGATTTAAAAGCGCGGATGTTTCTTTTATACATGAAATGAACTTCTACTGTCCTTACTGCGATGAAAAAATATATTGGGAGGGCTTGGCTCATCAGTGGTGAACCCTCCCAGCGGTTTCGCCAATTTAATCCACCAGACCGCTTCTCAGAGCTCTAATACTGTATTGGATCATTCTGCTTTTATATGCTACACCGAAGGATGGAATCTTATAAATGGTTTTCAAGTAAACTATGTACATAAGCTTATAGGACAGTAGAATTACATTCAAATATTTGCTTCGAGCAATGCTCTTCAGCAAACTATAAAGACAAGGCCAGTTAGGCATAAATTAACACAAAGCAATAACGCGCCATCTATATATATAAAATAAAAGGATTTAAAAGCGCGAATGTTTCTTTTATACATGAAACAAACTTCTACTGTCCTTACTGCGATGAAAAAATATATTGGGAGGGCTTGGCTCATCAGTGGTGAACCCTCCCAGCGGTTTCGCCAATTTAATCCACCAGACCGCTTCTCAGAGCCCTAATACTGTATTGGATCATTCTGCTTTTATATGCTACACTGAAGGATGGAATCTTAGAAATGGTTTTCAAGTAAACTATGTACATAAGCTTATAGGACAGTAGAATTACATTCAAATATTTGCTTCGAGCAATGCTCTTCAGCAAACTATAAAGACAAGGCCAGTTAGGCATAAATTAACACAAAGCAATAACGCGCCATCTATATATATAAAATAAAAGGATTTAAAAGCGCGAATGTTTCTTTTATACATGAAACAAACTTCTACTGTCCTTACTGCGATGAAAAAATATTTTGGGAGGGCTTGGCTCATCAGTGGTGAACCCTCCCAGCGGTTTCGCCAATTTAATCCACCAGACCGCTTCTCAGAGCTCTAATACTGTATTGGATCATTCTGCTTTTATATGCTACACTGAAGGATGGAATCTTAGAAATGGTTTTCAAGTAAACTATGTACATAAGCTTATAGGACAGTAGAATTACATTCAAATATTTGCTTTGAGCAATGCTCTTCAGCAAACTTTAAAGACAAGGCCAGTTAGGCATAAATTAACACAAAGCAATAACGTGTCATCTATATATATAAAATAAAAGGATTTAAAAGCGCGAATGTTTTTTTATACATGAAACGAACTTCTACTGTCCTTACTTTATTATTGATAGGTTATTAATTTCACAAATTTTTAATTCAATATATTTCTCTTTTTGCCTCACTGTTCTCTTTTATCACCATGGCTTAGAGAATGTGTTTTGATATACCTTTCTCAAAGATCGTCTTATGCTTCATAGTTTGAAATATTTCAAAATATACACACACACTATTGAGAGAAATAAATGAAATTAATTAATTTGGTATATCACTTCATCGTAATTCAACCACCCACTTTTTAAATGAAAATTATAAACATATTTTTTAACACTACTTTTTTTTTTTCTGTTGTTGTTGTTGTCGTGTCCAATGAAGAGCCTAAGATGTTTCCACGTATCTCTATCACAGCAGTTGCAATGTCCTCTATCATAAAGCTGCTGTTCTGGGTCCATGTCAATTTTCTGCAAGGCTGCATCCATAGCTGGTTGTGAGAATATGTGGGTAGGTGTTAGTTCCACACCAGTCCTGTAGGTTCTTGTGCCATCTGGATGTATTGTCATTCCTTTGTAGTGTTTCATTCTGAGTCTGTTATTGTTTTTTTTTTATTCTTCTCTCAGAATTTATTTCACATATTTGATCTTTCCTTGTCTTTTGTTGAATTATCTTGTATTTTGCCAAAAGTATCAGCATCAAATACTGACATTTGTTCTTTCCTTTGGCTCAACTTTCTGATATTGAATCTCAGATTCAGTTTTGTCTCCTAGAAACAAGCAATTTTCCCATTGTTGTCACGGACAAGTCAGCTCTTCAGTTTTCCACTGGGTGCCATTTATATTGAGTTGTAGTAGATTGTCCTCGTAGTAGATTTCTCATCAGGAGCCCGGGCTGCTGCTCCTAACACGGTGGTTACCCCGGACATGGTGGCATTGTTGGAGATATTAGTTTTGCTCTTCATTGGAAAATGGGTGCTGCTGCCACCTTAGTCACCTTGGAAACGGACCAGAATTTGGTCAAATATTCCAAGGGTTTAGGGTGGACCGCATGGAGTTGTGGTCAGACTTCTCCTTTCCCCCCCAGTTTTTTTTTTAGTTAGTTAGTTCAAAACACCAATTTACTGTATTCAATAGCATTATTATATTGTCACTGAATAATTATTTTAAATATTCTGTGGTATATCATCATTAATATTTGCATAGTCATCACCCCTTACCATTCTTGTATACACAGCAGATATCGCAAATTTCAGATCATGTAGCTATATCTTTTGAAATATATACAAACGAACAATTTAGTTCAGAAAAATATTATTCCACTTGGAAATTTAATGAGAAAAATGCGAACTGGTTAAGTTTTAGTCAGAGAATTAACATTACTGAACGAGAAAAAATTGAAAACTTACTAGATATAGTGGATACACCAGAAATGATTGATCAAACGGTAAAATAACTTACGAACATACTGATTGAGGCAGCACATAATTCACTTAAAGTAAATAATAATATGACAACCAAAAATAATATTAGTAATAAGTGGTGGAATACGAATTTACAGCTTCTAAAGGATCACTGTCATTATCTTAGAAACTGTTACTATAGAAACAAAAATTGCCCTAATCATATTAAACAATACTATAAAAGCATACGAAATAAGTATTTACGGGAAATAGAAAAAGCTAGGAAAGCATCATGGAGAATTTTTCTGGAGGAAAACAAGTCGAACAACCCTTATGGAAACTTATATAAGGTGTACAAAAACATCAAAAGTGGATCTAAGCGGAAGAGAAATATGCAAATTTTGGAGGGTAATACTGATATGGAATGTTTGCAGAAGGGTGAGGAATTATTGAATAACTTATTTCCAGATGATAAATGTGAAGAAGATACAAACATCCATAAAAGTATAAGAAATTATAATTTAAAACTACTCAATAAAGAAAAACCGATGGTTATGATTACTGAAGTTAACGACTTAATTGACAAATTAAATCCAAAGAAATCTCCCGGAATAGACAACATCTCTAACAACATGATAAGGCACACTAAACAATATATAGCTCCTATATTGGTGAAACTATTTCAAAAATGTTTAGACCTACAATACTATCCTGCTGAATGGAAAAGAGCAGAGGCAATAATTATTCCGAAACCTGGAAAAACTGATTTTAATAACTTTAAAAATTATAGACCTTTATGTCTTAATTGCAACATTTCTAAAATATTTGAAAAAATAATTAATAACAGAATAATAAAATATTATGAAGATTTTAATTTACTAAGTGATCGACAACATGGCTTTAGAAGATCGAAATCTACTATTACTGCACTAACTGAAATAATAAAAATTGCGTTAGAACATAAAACAAGAGAATATGCAGCAATAATTGCAGTGGATATTAGTGCAGCGTTTGATAATGCATGGTGGCCGGCCTTGATGAAAAGACTAGATGAAGATGGTGTGCAGGCTTCAATGATAAAACTTCTACAATCATACTTTGATAATAGAAGAATAAGATTTAGATATTCCTCAACTGAAATTAATAAGAAACTAAGTAAAGGATGTCCACAGGGAGGACCACTGTCTCCCACATTATGGAATATTCTTATTAATGAGATACTGAATAATAATCTGGATGATAATTGTGAAACAATAGGATATGCAGATGATATTACGCTAATATGTTGGAATAAAACTCCTGAACTACTAAGAAAGACAATAGATAATGTATTAAGAAAAATCAATAAGTGGTGTGAAAGTCGTAAATTAAAATTGTCAGATGAAAAAACAAAAATATTATATTTATTTAAATGCAATAGCGATATAATAGTCTCAGGTAGCAAGTTAATTAAACCGGCTGAAGAACTTAAGATCCTAGGAGTGACTATTAAAAATCACCGAGTCATAAGCAAACTGGACTTTACGCCTCACGTTAATGAAATGATCATAAAAGTAACCAGAGCTAGTGGATACCTATTTGGCCTGACAAAGAAAGCATGGGGTCTAGACTTTAGACGAAGACTGATATTGTATAAGACATTATATCGAAGTACAATTACTTATGGTTACCCAATATGGTATCCATTCATAAACAAAAAGTCTAAGGACAAACTAAATTCTCTTCAATATAGTATATTAAAACATTGTATACAGGCCTACAGTACAACATCATCGGATTGTACACATATACTTGCACAAGTCCCCAAACTTACTGATTATATTGAATCTAACATGTTGAAAACCGAAATAAATTACAACCGATTTGACTCTTCAAGTAGGAATATAATTTCTAATTATATAAGGGAAAAATTGCAGAAATACTATGAGAAGACTAATACCATTTTCAAGTCCTTCTTCACTGATTCCCAAATACCCAAATATGTCAAGCCAAATTTTTACAATGTCCAATTTTTTACTGGACACAGTAACTTTAGATCATATTTGTACAAAGTCAGAAAGATGGATTCGCCTAAATGCTCCTGTGGTGCAGAAGAAGAAAATCCTGTACATATTCTAACGGACTGTCGACTTGTAGAGGACTTGAGAGTCAAAAATCAAATAAATATAAATTGTCTAAATCAAATAGTTAATAATAGATATATGTATATTAATTTTAATAGATTTTGTAGAATGTTTTTTAGTAATAGATAGCCTGGGCTGTAATAACTGACATATAGTTATATGCTGTAAATAGCTCTAAATTTCTGTTCTTATCTGTGATGTTCACTAATATTCATTATAGGGTAATTAAATCGTTAACAAACTGACAAATATGTTAATAATTTCTATTATAATAACTAAAATCATATTAATAATTACTGTAAATAAGCTCCCAAACTTGTTTATGCATGCAAATATCCAAGACGGATATTGCGTGCTTTGTAAATGATAATAAATAATAAATAAACTTGTAAATAAATTTTTAGAAATAGTTTGCATTTTATAAATAAATTATTTTTACTTAAACTTTTGTTATACTCGTTATCACTACCGTGACAACTGGTGGAGAAGCTGGAATATTCCCTCGACGCCCAAGCCGTTAGAAGAAGCCGAAGACTACAAGGACTAGAACCTGAAGAAAACATCGCTATGGTCAAGCAAGAGACACAGACAAAAATGGGTGAGTACCACTTTCAATTTTTTAGAAACCCTTCTATTTTTACTGGAGAACGCAACCAGAATCCAGAAAAATGGTTGAAAGAATTCCATCGCGTCGCTCGCTACAACTGCTGGGATGATTCAATTCTGAATTTAATAAGGAGGTGAAAAATGTGAATCATGCCAGTCATGCTGATAAAAGTGACTTTAAATTTTTACAAAATTTAATTAGTGATGATTTATCAGAAGAGCAGCAGTCTCAAATCTTATCAATTTAAAAACGATATGATAAAATATTTTATAAAAATAATGAACCAGTAAAGCAAACTTCAGTAACCAAACATAAAATTGAAACTGGAAACCATCAGCCTATTAAGCATAGACCATATCGAGTCTCCCCTACAAAACGCCAAGCAATCCAAACGGAAGTGGACAAAATGCTAGACGCCGGGATTATACGTCATTCAGAAAGCCCATGGTCATCGCCGGGTATTTTAGTGAAGAAGAAGGATGGTAACTGGCGTTTCTGTGTGGATTACAGACGACTAAACAAAGTTACTAAAAAAGACGTTTACCCACTACCCCGAATCGATGATACACTTGACTCCTTGAAAGGAGCTAAATTTTATTCATCAATGGACCTTCGTTCAGGATATTGGCAAATAGAAGTCGACGAAGCAGATAGAGAAAAAAACTGCCTTTATTACCCTGACGGACTCTACGAATTCCTAGTCATGCCCTTTGGCCTAAGCAATGCCCCTGCAACATTCGAGCGCATGATGGACAAGATATTGAAAGGCTTGAAATGGACGATGGCCCTCTGTTATTTAGACGGCATCGTGGTGTATTCCAAATCGTTCAACGAACATTTACACCGGCTTGAAATCATACTACAATGTCTCGACAAAGCCGAGCTACGCCTCAACCCAAAAAAGTGCCTTTTCGGAACCAAACGAATCAGAGTGTTTGGACACCTCGTCAATAGTAAAGGTATTTATCCCGATCCAGAAAAGATTGAATCTATCGCCAAGTTTCCGACCCCAAAATCTATAACAGATGTGAGAAGCTTCATTGGCCTATGTTCCTATTATCGTAGATTTATCGAAAATTTTGCTGAGAAAGCAGCTCCTTTACACAAAGTCCTCAAAAAAGATAATAAATTCACGTGGAACTCTGACCAACAGGATGCTTTTGATTCCTTAAAAAAAAAGCATTGATGTCTGAACCTGTTCTTGCCTATTTCGAAGAACAACTGTCAACCGAGCTTCATACTGACGCCAGCGGTTATGGAATTGGAGCTGTCCTCGTACAGATCAACGATGGGTAAGAGCGGCCAGTTGGTTATGCTTCAAGAACTTTATCTAAGGCGGAGAAGAATTACTCAACAACGGAAAGCGAATGCTTGGCCGCAATATGGGCCATCAACAAATTTCGACCGTACCTTTTTGGTCGTGAGTTTGTCATCGTCACTGACCACCACGCTCTTTGCTGGTTATCTAATCTGAAGGACCCGACAGGAATACTAGCAAGATGGGCTTTAAAACTCCAAGAATACAATGTAACAGTTGTTTATAAAAGTGGACGCAAACACCAAGATGCTGACTGTCTTTCTCGAAATCCTCTCCAACTTGAATCGGAAGAAGCATACAATGATGAGGATGATGATATACCCTCAATAACTGCTCTGACGTGCTTCGAGGCTGAACAAAGAAAAGACCCTAAAATTTGTAAATTGATAGAGGAAACAGAAAGATTTGGTGCCGAATCGAAAGGATATGAAATGTTAAAAGGAACCTTATACAAAAAGAATTTCGACCCCCTGGGAAACCAACACCTTTTAGTTATTCCTAAGCACTTACGCTTAGAACTTCTGAAAAGTTTACACGACGCTCCTACAGCAGGTCATCTTGGATTTTCGAAGACATATGAGAGAGTTAAAAACAAATATTTCTGGCCAGGACTTCTCCGGGACATACGGAAGTATGTCGCTCATTGTAAAGAGTGCCAAAGAAAGAAACAATCAACTCAAAAGCCACCCGGACTACTTAAGGCCATACCTCCTGCAACCTCCCCTTTTCAGAGAGTTGGAATGGACCTCCTTGGAAGATTTCCCAAGTCTGATACTGGTAATAAATGGATCATAGTCTGTACCGACTATCTTACTCGATTTGCCGTTACTAAAGCCTTACCCACAGGGGAAGCAAAAGAAGCAGCCATGTTCTTAATGAAAGATGTTGTTCCCAAGCACGGAGCCCCCAGAGAAATCATCACGGACAGAGGACGAGTATTTCAATCCAAGTTGATTGCGGAACTCACCAATCAATGCTCGTCAATACATCGGTTCACGACAGCGTATCATCCCCAGACGAATGGACTGACGGAGAGGTTAAACAAAACCTTAGCCAACATGATCGCTATGTATGTAAATGTTGAACAAAAGGACTGGGACGTAATCCTGCCCTACGTCACGTTCGCCTACAACACGGCAAAACAAGATACGACAGGTTTTACCCCTTTTAAACTGATTCATGGACGCGAAGCCGAAACAACGGTAGACACTCTTTTCCCAAATCCGCATGAAGATCTCCAAGAGGATTACAGTCAGAAGATTGCCTCGCGAGTCGAAGAAACTAGGCAGCTAGCAAGATTAGAAACCTTGAAAGCCCAAGAAAAGGACAAGGCCAGATATGACTCAAAGCACGAGGCAATGGATTACAACGTCAGTGACCTGGTATGGATTTTCATCCCGATAAGAAAGATGGGACTCTCAGAAAAACTGATGAAAAGGTACTTCGGGCCATACAGGGTTACTCGGAAACTCTCTGACGTGACCTTCGAAGTTGAACCTGTGGACCAACCAACCAGGAGACGCAAAACAAGAGACCTGGTCCATGTACTGAGAATGAAACCCTACCATGACCCTGAGGACCAAGCTGATCTGTTCAAGTGATAATTACAGCGGGATGCTATTCATCTAGGAAGGGGGCAATGTCACTGAATAATTATTTTAAATATTCTGTGGTATATCATCATTAATATTTGCATAGTCATCACCCCTTACCATTCTTGTATATTATTACTTGTAAATAAATTTTTAGAAATAGTTTGCATTTTATAAATAAATTAATTTTACTTAAACTTTTGTTATACTCGTTATCACTACCGTGACAATATAAACCTCTGGGTGGTTTCACCACTGATAAGTCATGCCTTCCCCTATCAATTTGTATTCATTGCAGGATAAGGTCTGTAGAAATACATTTTTAAAAAGTTTTTTTTTCTACAGAACTTATCCTGCAATTAATACAAATTGAAAGGGAAGGCATGGCTTATCAGTGGTGAACCCACCCAGAGGTTTAGCTAATTTAATCTCCAGACCACTTCACTATTGCATTGGAATTAATTTCTTATATATCCTGCACTTGCTATTAAATACAGTAAATTGGTGTTTTGAACAAACTAGGGACATATACTTCTTGGACTGTAGAAATGTATATCTAAATTAAGGATATAATGAAACGAGCAATGCTATTTCACAAAATTACAAATAAACCTGAGGGCAACATTCAAAATAACATCAATAACTTAGTGCCATCTATCCATAAAAATTAAAAACATTTTTTGAAACCTATATGTTTATTTTATTAACACATATGTCCATACAAGGTAATAAGACCAAATCCAAATAAATAAATAGTGTGTGACGTTTCGGTAACAACGCTGTTACCGAAATGTCACACTATTTATTTGGATTCGTCTTATTACCTTGTAATTACAGGATAAGGTTTGTAGAAATAAAATTATAAATATTTTAAGAAAAAAAGTAGCCTTAAAAAAAATGTGTTTCTAATTTTCATTAATAGATGGTGCTGAGTTATTTATGATATTTTAATTGATAAGGCACAATTTGGATTATAGATTATAAAACAAGGTAAAAAGACCAAATAAAAATAAATAAATAGTGTGTGACGTTTCGGTAAATGCGTTGTTACCATCTTCAGACAAAAGTATTGAATGATAAATTTTACCACAGCATGTTTTAAATAGTTACTGTTATCAAGTGTGTAAACAAGATAACAGATAAGAAGAAGACAGTTATCTGAAAAACACCGAATATTATTCTTAGAATTAAAAGTGGAAAAAACCCCACTTTTTTCAGATATAATTAAAAGCATATCTATAAATATCATTGATATTATTTCCCCTTCTTCCATTCTGTTAATTGTAGCACATTTCATTTAAATTGTCTCTTAAAATAATTTTTCTCATAATCTAGTATCTTTGTTTCTTTTAGGTTAAAATTATTATGCCCTGTGATTTTTCTATATTCTACAAGTGCAGAATTTCCAATTTTCTCCCATTTCAGAGCATATTCATGGTTTTTCATTCTTTCTTTTAAAGTTCTGGATGTTTGTCCTACATAGCATTGGTCACATTTTTCACATTTCACTTCATAAATTAAACCTGCTCTTTTTGGTGAGTGTTCTTATGGTTGTTGATATATTGAGAGATAGGGTTACATGGTTTCTATGCAATTTTAATTTTTTCATACTTTTGAATATATTAGTAAAATTTCTCTTGCAAATTTTTGGTTTATAAATGGCAATGTGATAAATTTGGCTTCTTTATTTTTGCACTTAGATTTTGAATTAAAGTACTATTCTCATATTTTGGTTCATGTTTTGTCTTCTATTATTCTAACTAATTAAATCTTCATTGATTAGTTCTTTTTTGATTTTTTTAATTTCTATCTTTCTTTTAGTTGTATCATTAATGAGCGTAAAAGTTCTATATATAAGAGCTTTTACTTATCCTACTTTTCGGCTGAAATGGTGCTGTGAGCTATAGTTCCAATAAGTTCCTTTATGTGTTGGTTTTTTTGTATATAGAGGTTGTAATATTGTTATTATTGTATGATAAGTTCATTCCCAGGAAATTTATTGATTTGTTGTTATCTACATCCATAGAGTAATTGATATCAGGCAATAGATTGTTGGAAGTATCCAAAATTTTTTGCTCGCTTCCCTGATTAATAAATAAAATGGAATCATCCACATATATTTTAAAATAATAAACATAATTTTTAAGTGAATTTAGAGCTTTAATTTCTAATTGGCCTATAGTAATACAAGCTGCTTTTGGTGATATTCAAACCATTTGTTCTCATTATGTGTCCAAAGTAGATCAGTCTTATCAGTCTTTGTTTACATATTTGGGATTCTAGGGATCTAGCAGGATTAATTTCATTTAAGTTTAAAATTGATCAAGTTTTACAAGCTGATTGAGTGGAGATAAGAAAGAAGAGGAGAAGAGGTTTAAAATTTTGTCCTTTTATCTCTCCATGGCACTGAGTAGCTTTCTCCATGTCCACATTTTAGAAGCTTTTATTATTTTTCTTTCTTATTTTTTGAGAGTAGCTATCACATCCATAAGCAACCACAGGGAGCACCAATGCCTCTACAATTATCTTATTTGTCTCTTTAGAGAAATTAATATATATACCTTTATATTTCATAATCTTGTCATCTTTTTACTTCCTCTAAGCGACCTCCCATCTTATCAATCCTGGATCCTAAGAATTTGAAATGATAAATTATATTGATTTTTTTATATTGAATTTAAAATATATTATCAGTAGTTATAATTTTGCTCTTTCTTATGTTCAATTTTAGGCCAAATTTTCCACTTTCTTCTTTAACTTTCTCAATAACCTCTTTTAGATTTTCTTTGTTTTCTGCTGGCAGTGTGGTGTCACCAGCATAAATAAGGTTGTTAATTTTCATTTCTCTAATTGTGTACACCTATTTTTTTTTATCAAGATCAGCAAATCTCATTATGTGTTCAGTGTAGAGGTTAGAGATATGGCCATAGTATACAGCCCCACCTCACTCCTTTTCTTGATTTGAGGCAATCAGTATTCCCACATTCTGTCTTAACTGTGGCTTCCTTTTCTGTATAAAGTTCCTTAATCAGGACTATGTGCTGGTACTCCCAGAGGAGAACAAGATAAAATAGGATAATAATCAAATAATTAAAAAATATTTTATAATTGTTTTATTTTATTTATATAATAGGGGGTCGGTGGAAGGATGGTCTAAACCGTTGGTTTTCGACCGCTACGACCCAGGTTCGATTCCCGCATTGGGCACTTTTACTTTTTTCTGATAAGAAAAAAAAAAGTGCTCCCATGACCCCCGATTCTTGCAAAAGTCCAACCCCACCAGCGAGTGCAAGTAACCAAACGGGGCTCTGGCACATTTGTAAGTGCAAAGTCGAACTGCTTTCACATGTGTAGACATGTGGTGCGCTTACAGTAAAAAGCAGTCGCTAACTACCCACATGGCCTGTACCACGTGTACTAGGGATAAGCAAAAAAAAAAAAATTATATAATATTCAAAAAGGAACTTATCCAAGGAGATGCCTGATGTTTCACCTTAATTTCATACAAGGGATTAGTTTATTGCACACTGCATTCATTAACATTTCTACCCAAATAAACTTATTATTTTTATTTAATTATGAATACGATTGCTGCTCTCTTTTCCTCTATGTGGGCCTTTTATCCTACCTACCTACCTCTCTAATGGCGGTGTGGTGTACAGTGTCAGCCAAACACAAGGAGACCAAACAGTACTACACCCTGTACAACACTCTGAATGAGTCCAAGATGTACCTCTCTAAAGAGGTAAGTGGGACTATATTTGTATCAATATACAGTATAACCTCGTTAATTCGACACATGTCAATTCGACCATATTCTGATGTCCCGACCTCTGGCCTATCCAATAACAAACCGTATTTCGTCAATATCGATAATACGACACTTCCGATAGTTCAACCATTTTAAAATTTGAATTTTGACAGTTGAATGTTTTTTTACATACAACTTTACCACTAAAAAGGTATTACAGTGGCAGCAAGCGGCGACAATCGGTGGGCGCTGATAGGATCGCGCCTGCGCATTTTTGGTTAGTTTAAGTTTCACTTTGCAGTGCCGTTGCGCAATGTCGCAAGTGTTATTGTTTTTTTTTACGCAGGAATTTAGGCATCGTACACTTATTGATAATATTATTTTATTTTTAATTTTCAGAATTGATATATTTTAGTTATTTTAAAATTTACAAATAATTACCTTTTAAATAAATACAGTATAACCTCGTTAATTCGACACTCTACCCTAATTCGACCATATTCTGATGTCCCGACCTCCGGCCTATCAAATAACAAACCGTAATTCGACAGTATCGATAGTACGGCAGTTCCGATAGTTCGGCCATTTTAAAATTCCAATTTCGACAGTTGAATGTTTTTTTTTTTACATACGATAGGATCGCGCCTGCACACTTTTGGCTTCTGTTAGTTTAAGTTTCACTTTGCAGTGCCGTTGCGCAATGTCGCGAGTGTTATTGTTGTTTTTTTACGCGGGAATTTAGGAATCGCGCGCTAATCAATAATATTATTTTCTTTTTAAATATCAGCATTGAAATATTTAAGTTATTTTATAATTAACAAATAATTCCCTTTTAAATAAATAAATCTTCATAAAAAGTAGCCACAATGATTATGATAACATTTTATTTCAATATTCCATTTCCATATTATTATAAAAGATTTAAACACAAAATCAATAAAACCTGCAGCAGCAGTGGATTCCTTTAATACAATAAAAGCTCTTTGTTATTTAAAACACATTCCAGAGGAAGAAAGACATGCATGTTTTTTTTAAAATAGACCATCTGGAATACATCTTGAATAGGATTTCAGTGCAAAAACAGACATCTATAAAGGAATTTTCAAAAATATCTTCATGATTATTTTTAAATATTATTTTTAAATTTTCTTTTTTTTCCATATTTATTTCCTTTTAACTGCTATATTCTTCAATTAGAGTAAAATATTATTTGTAATTATTTTCTGTTTCAAAAATATGTAGTATTGCCATTTTGTCCCTGATACTAAAGTTAATAATGAAAATAAAAAAAATCATACAAAAAAGGACACACAGAATGGTTTCAATTAATATGATCAATTTATATTACAAAGCAATTTAAAAAAATATATTATGGCGAGTTAGATGATTAGCTAATCATCTAACCTTAATTCAACACTTCCTTTAATTCAACCGAAAGCTCTGATCCCTTGGGGTGTTGAATTAAAGAGGTTCAACTGTAAATCTTTACTCAAGAAGATAAGAAACAACAACACCATTTGTTAAAACATTGTTTAGTTGTCAAACCTTCATTCAGGCAGAACCCCAGGGGTAATTTGGCTAGTTAAATATATAACATCAACCCCTGTTGCCCACTATTGCCCTTTCCAAGGAAGAATTTTTACATGGTTTCTATTTTAAAATTATGAAATCTTTTAACCTATATGTATTTAATGCAAGTGGTCGTGTCTCAAAAGTTCACTAATAAGGAAGAAATATATCTATCCCAGCTTGACGGTCAGTCAAAAATCTCAGCTGAAAATTTCAGGTGTGCATAAGGTTGACGGGAAGTCAGCAAAAATTCTTGAAGATAGGAAATTCACTAGCATTCAGCCAGAACTGGACTGTGTGACCTGCCCATCTTCTGGTGTCCACTTTCTGTTAACTCTAACTGAACTGTTCCATGTACTATCTGGGCTGAGCCTGAGGGTCACCTGATGACCTAGGCCATTCAGATGGTGATACGTCATAACAAAATGGCTGGCACATTTGGATGGGGTAGAATCATATAATTTTTGTTTCTCACCCAGGTTATTTAACTAACTTCTTGTCTTTATCAGAGGCTGAATTTTATTTTAACTTTTGTTCATTCATTTGTTGTAGATTGAAATGGTTAGCTTATTTACAGTACATTGGAGGCATAGAAGAGTTATTTTTATAAGGTAGGGACACATTTGAATTATTTACAAACATGAAAAAAATTGTTGAGATGAGTTGTTTTGCAGGTTAGGGCCACATGAATACATAAGATAACTTTTATAAATTGGGACATATATATATTTAAGATTTTTTTTTTTTTTTAAAGAGCAACAGTGAGTTGCTTAAATGTCAGAATACACATTCATAAGTGATAAAGCACAATTTGGATAATAGATATAATAAAAGAAAATAAGACCTAATCCAAATAATTTATTAGTGTGTGACGTTTCGGCAACAACATTGTCACCATCATCAGACAAAAGAATAAATGAGAAAACATCTTCTTCTTGAAACTCCGGGCTAATTGGCCTACATATAAGGTTAATGTAGTGCAGGTTAATGCAGTGATGGAAGGCTGGTAAAGGCGCTAGCCTTCTCACTGTCACCATCTGACCAGAGATGACATTCTGGGACATCTAGGTGGGGAAACGTGGCATGATACATACATCATGATGACTGTATAAACTGTTGGTAATCTATAAATGTCTCGGCCAGGATGATCACGACTACATCACAAAAAAAAATAAAAAAAATGAGAAAACATGTTAGTTGAGAATCCGGGCTAATTGGCCTACAAAAAATGGGTCTTCTAGCCCTACTATGGCTGCAGAACGCGAACTGGTGGAAAGGGATCCAAGGATCTGGCAGTGGAGGTGTCATCGCAGGGGGGGAGAAGCTGGAGAGGTCAGGGAAACAGAGCCTTGATGGGTGAGAAGCCAGGATGGAGGCCGGTTGAGGAGGCAGGAGGTCCTGAAAGCCTAGAATTTGAGGGCTCTAAGCTTCAAGGTGGGGCAGCTTGAGGCTCTCGCCTCGTGCTTGTCTGCAAGGCCCTTGGCACAGCAGTTGGTGCACTTGGAAGTGTGCCGGTCAGCAACAGTGGAGCAGGAACGGCCTTCATGGCTGCCTTCACCGCAGTGGAAGCACTTGGGGTCTCTGGTGCATTGGGCAGAGTTGTGGCCGAAGCCACAACAGCGGAAGCAGATTCGTGCGCGGATGGACTCCTCGAAGTTGAGGATCACTCCATCCACCACGATCCTTCCGTGGTTGCCCAGAGCTCTGAAGGTGTTGAGGTCCACCTCGATGAAGGCGGTGCAGGTCCCGTTTCTGGGTGCGGAGCGGTGCGCCACACGCACCACCTTGTCCCCAGGGAGTTGGCTGACAGCAGAGGTTTCCAGCAGCGTCTCTTTAATGGTGGAGTTGGAAGTCTCCTCATCCACTTTGAAGAGGCAGATGCGAGGCAGGATCACCTTCTGTTGGCGGACCTTCATGCCATCCAGCTTGTTGGCCAGGGAGGTGGTGACAGCTGGGATGGTATCGGGGTTGCTGGAGTGGAGGACAAGCTTCCCTTTGGTTCTCAGGGAGGCCCAAACGCCTTGGGGTAGAGTGTGGGCAGCGCGGACAGCTTTGAGCATGGCTCTTGGGTCGGCCTGTGGGTCATCAGAGATGACCACTGTGTGGGCCGCCGATTTTTCCCCATGGAGGACCACTTGGGCGGCCGCAGGCTTGGTGGGGCGGGAAAGCGCAGGTTTTGCGGGACATCTGAGGTTGGTCCTCTTTGCGGGAGGGTTGGGAGCCTCGGTCTGCTTCCTTTTGGTAGGAGCAGGAGTGGCGGGCTTGGTAGGGTCAGTCTGGGAGCTGGTTTCCTTGCAGGAAGGAGCAGGGCTAGTTTGAGTGCTGTGGCAGTCAGTCTGGGGCTTGATTTCGTCCAGCTCCTTAAAGGACGCGAGGGTGCTAGAGAGGTTCTCTACCTCAGCAATGAGGGCCTTGATCTGCTCAGTCCGTATATTGATGAAACCCGTCATGATTTGGGACAGATAATATCGGGAGGTAGGGTGAGGATTCTGTAGATGATGATCGAAGTCCTCCCTCTTCTCTTCGTTCTCCCTCTCCAGTTGGGCGAGGGTAACGAGGGGCTTCGCGGCAATTTCGGCCTCCTTCTTCTTCTTCCTAGAGGGAGCCATGGCAGGAGCAAGAGTAAGAGAGCAAAGATGTGCACAGGTAGAGAGCTAGCTGCGAACCAAACGAACGGGAATGAGAAAACATGTTACAGCAAGTTCTTATATAGTCCTGTTATCAAGTGTTTAAACAAGATAATAGATAAGGAAAATAATTTTTTAAGTCAACTTGAAATATTCTTCTTAGAATTAAAAGTGGATTTTTTTTTTATATATAATTAAAGGCATATCTGTAAATATCATTTATATTTCCCCTTTCTTCCATTAAATTAATTGAAGCACATGTCTTTTGGATGAAAAAGGCTTCTTTGAACTGTCTTTTGTAATAATTTTTTTCATAGTCCAGTGTTCTTGGGTTTTCTAAATTGAATTTATTGTGTCCTGTGTCCCTTCTGTGTTCTACAAGAGCAGAATTTTGAATTCTATCCCACTTCAGAGCATATTTATGGTTTTCCATCCTCTCTTTTAATGTTCTGGATGTCTGTCCCACATATCTTTGATCACACTTCTCACACTTAACTTCATAGATCAAACCTGCTCTTTCTGTTAATTGGGTGTTCTTGTGCTGGTTTAGGTATTGTGAGATAGGGTTACATGGTTTCCATGCAATGTTTATTTTTCCATACTTTTTGAATATATTAGTAAAATTTCTTGCAAACTTTTGGTTTATAAATGGCAATGTGATAAATTTGGCTTCTTTGTTTTTGCACTTTAGATTTTGAATTAAAGTATTATTCTCATATTTTTGGTTCATGTCTTCTATTATTCTATTTATCAATTTGATGGGAAAATCTTCATTGATTAGTTCTTTTTTGATGTTGTTAATTTCTATATTTCTTTTAGTTGTATCATTAATGAGTGTAAAAGCTCTATATATAAGAGCTTTTACTAATCCTACTTTTTGGCTGAAGTGGTGCTGTGAGCTAAAGTTCCAATAAGTTCCTGTATGTGTTGGTTTTTTGTATATAGAGGTTGTAATATTGTTATTACTGTATGATAAGTTCATGTCCAGGAAATTAATTGATTTGTTGTTATCTACTTCCATAGAGAGTAGAGTAATTGATATCAGGTAATAAATTGTTGAAAGTATCCAAAATTTTTTGTTCACTTCCCTGATTAATAAATAAAATGGAGTCATCCACATACAGTAAAACCCCGCTAATACGAACCCTGGATATAACGAACCTTCCCTTATAACGAACCCACGCCGATCCCCAATTCCATTCCATTGAAAATACCATCGTTATAACGAACTTTGCGATTTTTAGAATAACGAACTACCCCTATAACAAACCTATTTTCGGTCCCAAAATGATAAAATCTATTTAAAATACTATGCTTATAACGAACTTAGAATTGTAATTAAAAAAAAAAAATAAAACAACCAAATTTTTAAGCATGTTTCAGCTCGTGGATCGCGATTTCAAAACAATAAATTTAGCGGCATTGTTTGTTTTGAATTTTGCACTTTTATTTTTGCTGTATGTTGTATAAATTTTAACACATTATACTTTTTATTAAATAGAATATATTTTCATCCATTAAATTTGAAATATAAAAATACAAATGGCTTCCAAAATGAAGAAAACAAAGGCATTTTAAAAACAAAAGCGTTATTTCTTAAAAAAAAAAAAAAAAGGCCATTTTCAGAACTTTTCAAAGTGAAACAACACAGGAAAAATGTTAAGAACATATTAAAATAAGAGAATATAACTTTTCTATTATAAAAGATAAAATATAAAGCTATTAAAAATTGTTACAAAGAGGAATCAACCTCAACTTTTGCCGCGATCGCGTTCGTACGTTTTAGGGCTAAAAAAAAAAATCCAAATAAATGGTCCCGTGATCAAACAAAACTATTTTTATGCCATTAACTATGGTGATTTTAAAGTCAGCAATGTTTTGCATGACAAGTTTAAAAAAAAACAAAATCTAGACCTAGAAGAATATGTGGGAAAATGAAATGGAAGAAAAACACCAACTTTATTTGAATGGTGCAATGCTTGAAAATGCTTTGAAGCAACAAGGTGTTAGAGCCATTTTTCCAAGTAAACAATGTATTATATAATGTGATAATGATGTTTTAAAATCATTTTATATCTTTGAATATATATTTAATAAAACTTTGCCTATGATTTGTCTTGATTTTTAAATTAGACATAGAGGTACATGTATGTTAATGATAAGAAGAACCTATCATCTAATGATTTCTATTATTTTTCAGTATTAATGTAAGGAAATTGGTCAATAAAAGGAATTAAAACAAAGTGACCACTATTAAGAGGAAGCCTCTTCCAGTGTGTATGGCTGTCCTTTAATTATACGGTCTAAAAATTTTGAAAAGTAAAAAAAATGGCCAAACCGTGGCTATAGTGAACCAAAAGCTCTGTCCCATTGGGGTTCACTATAGAGGGGTTTTTATGTATCTTTTAAAATAATAAACATCATTTTAAAGTGAATTTAGAGCTTTTATTTCTAATTGGCCTATAGTAATACAAGCTGCGTTTGGTGATATTGGACTACCCATTGTTGCACCTTTCATTTGGAGATATATTTGGTCATCATAAATAAAGTGTGTTGTTTTCAAACAAAATTCTATTTCAATTAAAAATTCAGATTTCGGCAAATTATTTATTTTTGATTCTTTAATCACATGGTTTAATGCATCCATAATTGTGGGTATAGGGATTGATGTGTAAACATGGATTCAACATCTAAAGATATAATTCTTTGATTTCCATTTAGCTTCATGTCAATAATATCTTCTTTGAATTCATAGGAGTTAACAATTTCATTTTCATTAAAATATTGATAGATTTTCAATTGTTGTGCTAACCATTTTGACAAGGCATATGTTGGTGAAGGTCTATTGTTTACTATTGGGCGTAATGGACAGTTAGGCTTGTGGACCTTTGGAGCACCATATATATTGGGAACATGTGCATCATAATTTTTCAACTTGGTTAAAAGCCTGTGATTAATATATTTGTTTTTTCTCCAGTTTTTAAGTATGGTGTTCAATTTGTTTTTGAAGTTTTTTGTTGGATCATTTTGTATAGGAGAATAGGTCCCATTGTTATTCAATAAATAAAGCATTTTTTGTTTATAGTCTTCTTTTTTCTTTAAAACAATTCCATTTCCTTTGTCATATTTTGTTATTACATATTTTGTTTGTAGGCCTTTAAGTTTGGAGGTCAATTTTCTATCAATACTATTTGATATATTATATTTATAGATATGCCTTTAATTATATTTAAAAAAAAAATCCACTTTTAATTCTAAGAAGAATGTTGTTGCCGAAACGTCACACACTAATAAATTATTTGGATTAGGTCTTATTTTCTTTTAAACATTCATAAGGTTGATGTATTTATATTTTAAGTAAATTAAGTATATACAAAAGTAATAAATAATTTATACTTGGTGGTGTTTAGGTAATAACAATCCTTATATTTACCATTACCTGTTGCAAGGTTTTTCCACTATGTACTAAGTGCAATTCTCAACCTGCAACCCCAAAACACATTATTGACTGTATTGACTCATCCATTGATGAGCTCTACTCATCCCCAGCAGACATCATCAAAAGTCTCAAGCTTTACAAGCTTAATACCCTAATATGACCTTCCTTAGTTCTAACTTTTTTTTTCCTTATTCCAAGTACACATGGTACAGACAGGAAAAAAAAAAGAAAGAGTTCAATGTAGAATTTGAGAGTACATTCTCACATATAGAATATTTATCTTCTAAGAGAGAATCAATGAGATGATCCTACAAGTTTATAAACCTTGCATTTGATATGACTTGCACAATTCTTTCTGTAGACTGGAATAGTTCCACGACTTGAAACTGGGCTCTTCATGTAAATACTGTGGAAGTTCTTTGGTTATTTACTACTTTGTCACTTTCTATTTTTAAACCTTTAAATTTTTAATGTGATTTTTGTATGGTAATTTTAGAAAATAATGCTTATATGGTGTTTTTGTTACCTTGTGATTCATAACTCTAGTTCAAATAGCTCCTATCCATTTATTGGCCTACTGAAACAAGAACCAACAACCCAACTAAGTCGGCTATGTAGGACAATTTAGTAGCACCATTTAGCACCAACTAAGGTAAGACAGAACTGCTCACTTTAGGAACATCTAGACCAGAGTAAAACATTATTTACTTATTTGGAGAGTTCCTCAGTAGCACAATAGAACATCCATGAGTGGACACTTCCGCTAGGGAATACATACATTTTACCATTTTAAAAGCTTTTATTTAACTTGCCTCCATGTCTGTCCACAAATCTTGTTATAGATTTTTAGTATACTTTTAGAGCACGTAGAAATCTCAAATTTTGTACACTCATTAGAATCCGATGACAATGCAAGTTGACAAATTTGCAGACTTTGCGGTTGTCAGAATGGCCAGGAACGAACTAATTTTCAAATTACCTTTCAAAATTTCAAATTTAATTCTAATTGGCTTCCAGATCACATAGAAGTATGCAACTTTAAACATTCACTTAGTCCAATGAACAATGCAAGTGTACAAATTTTCAGACTTATGGGTGGTCGGAGTGGCCAGGAATGAACAAATTTCTATTATTTCTTTTAAAATCTTATGTAATGCCTCTTACAAGGAATTGACCAATCCGCCGCGAGCAGGCCTATTTAGGGTCTAATCCTCAGTGAACTTTTGATTCTAAATTTTGTAAATTCATGAATGAAAACTAACAAAATAATTGATAAATAAAATAATTAGAAAAAAAAAAACTATTTAAATGCATTAAAAAGAAAAAAATAAAATATTTCAAAGCAGTAAAGCGTTAAAAATTATTTATTTTGTACAACATCTAAAGCGCGAGTCAATTTTATATTGTATTAAAACAATAATTTCCTTTTAAATAAATAAATATTCATAAAATGTAGCCACAAGGATTATGATAACATTTTATTTCAATATTCCATTTCCATGTTATTATAAAAGATTTAAACACAAAATCAATAACACCTGCAGCAGCAGTGGATGTCTTTAATACAATAATTAAAACACATTCCAGAGGAAGAAAGACATGCATGTTTTTTTTTTAAATATACCATCTGGTATACATCCTGGATAGGATTTCAGTGCAAAAACAGACATATATAAAGGATTTTTTAAAAAAGATCTTCATGATTATTTTTAAATATTATTTTTAAATTCTCTTTTTATTTTCCATATTCATTTCCTTTCAACTGCTATATTCTTCAATTAGAATAAAATATTATTTGTAATTATTTATATTTCAAAAATATGTATTATTGCCATTTTGTCCCTGACATTAAAGTTAACCATGAAAATAAAAAATAATACAAAAAAGGATACACACAATGGTTTTAATTAATATGATCAATTTATATTACAAAGCTATTTACAAATATATATATATTATTTTAGCGAGTTAGATGATTAGCTAATCATCTGAATAACTTTAATTCAACACTTCCTTTAATTCAACCGAAAACTCTGATCCCTTGGGGTGTTGAATTAAAGAGGTTCGACTGTATACAGTAAAACCCCTCTATAGTGAACCCCAATGGGACAGAGCCTTTGGTTCACTATAGCCACGGTTTGGCTATTTTTTTTTTTACTTTTCAAAATTTTTAGATCGTATAATTAAAAGACGGCCATACACACAGGAAGAGGTTGCTTCTTGATAGTGGTAACTTTGTTTTAATTTACTTAATTGACCAATCTCCTTACATTAATACTGAAAAATTATAGAAATCATTAGATGATAGGTTCTTCTTATCATTAACATACATGTACCCCTATGTCTAATTTCAAAATCAAGACAAATCCTAGGCAAAGTTTAATTAAATATATATTCAAAGATATAAAATGATTTTAAAACATCATTATCACATTATATAATACAATGTTTACTTGAAAAAATGGCTCTAATACCTTGTTGCTTCAAAGCATTCATCAAGCATTGCACCATTTAAAATAAAGTTAGTGTTTTTCTTCCATTTCATGTTTCCACATATTCTTTTAGGTCTAGATTTTTTTTTTTTTTTTTTTTTTTGTTAACCTGTCATGCAAAACATTGCTGTCTTCAAAATCCTCATAGTTAACCCGGCATTGCGCGCGCCGGATGAAAATTACCCATGGTAACATTTGAGTGGAGAATTAACCAATAAAAAATCGGTTGGCAGAGATGTGGTTTCGTTTAGCTTCCTGACTCATCATTTGTTCTAAAGTTTTGGTTTCACATTTTGACAGCTGCCACTGAAATTCCACTCTTGTCACTGTCGGGTAAAAATCACCCGGTGCGCGCACTCACGTAATTTTTTTGTCGCATTTTTCTTTGATAATTTTTTTGAGAGAGAGAAATAATTTGAGTTAATAATTTAAAAAATAACTATAATAGGTTGTTATATTTATCAGCCTATAATTCTATATTTAATGGAGGGAAGAAGGTCATATTTATTAGATCAAGAATAGACTATTGTAGAAAGTGATATTGAAGAAGATCATATAAGTGAACATTTTTCTGGAAGTGCCACTGGAATATATTCAGATATGGGAATTTTGTGGGATAATTCCCTTATCCCACAAACACATTTTTATATAGGGAGAGCCTCGAAAACCAAATGGTCCAAAAATTGTCCTTCACAAACAGTAAAGCTGAGAACGCCTAATGTCATTACACATTTACTAGGCATGAAAGGTGAAGAAGCAAAAAATTAAAATACACCTTTAGAAGCTCTTTAGAAAATAATTATTGAAATGTTTGGCCCTTGAACTCATCAAAGAGCAACTAAATCAAAGAAAAATCATTTCTTCACTGCCTAGAGGACTAAGTGAAAAGAAAATTATTTTTTTTTTTACAGATAAGTTAATTGGATTCAAAAAGGTATACTCTAAATATTTATTTCAATTCATTTTTAGAAGTCACTTCAAGCCATCAAGGTCAGAAGATAAAGCTTCCTACCAGATGTAGAGTGTGTCCCTCCAGTAAGGACTGGAAGACCTCGACTTTGTGCCATAAATGTGCAAAGCCAATTCATAAAGGACATACAATTGCAGTTTGCAATGATTGTATATATATTGTTTTAATTTTCTTCATGGAATTTTATATTTTTAATATTGGAAAGGAGCAATAGATTCCTATTTCATACACTACTACCAATTTTGAGTATTATTCAAGAATAATTTTTAAAATGTTTAATCTGTTTAAAAAATAAAAATATTTTATTAATAATTGCCTTTTATGAAAACAAAAATGTTGTTACTTTGAAATAGAAGAGGTTTTGTATTTCCTCAGATAATATTTATGTTCAAAATATATAATTATAATGGGTATATTTCTCCCAGCGCGCGCAAGTAGTTACATTTTTAGCGCGCGCGCTCGAGGGTTAATGGCATAAAAATAATTTTTGTTTCCTCACAGGACCGTTATTTGGATTTTTTTTTTTTTTTTTTAGCCCTAAAACGTACGATCGCGGCAAAAGTTGAGTTTGATTCCTCTTTGTAACAATTTTTAATAGCTTTATATATTATTTTGTTGACTTTGCTTAGTATTATTAATGAAACAGATTCCAATAATTATTAATTAAACATATATTTATTGATTAACAAGAGAGATAACAAAATATAAAAAGGAAACTTATATTGAAACAAAGGAACTCTTTCTTCTTGTTTTTTAGCGCCTATTTACCCGTGAGCTTACACACACTCTGTGGTAACAAATAATTAAAATATGTACAACACACGCTCCCCTGTGTGTAAGCCCTAATCAGCAAGTCCAAGGCTATCTGCACATTTCTGTAGTTTGTCCTTAGGTAGACTCTTCGTTAGTATATCCGCCTCCATGTCTTCACTTTTAGTGTATTCCAGCTTGATTCCATTTTGAATTTCCTCTTTCACAAAATAATACTTTCGGTTTATGTGCTTTGTTCGTGAAGTAATCTTGTCAGATTGTATCCAGTTTATTGCAGCCTGGCTGTCACTTTTCAAGGTAATTGGGAAAGTTAAATTTTCACAAAGTTCTTCTAGTAATCCCTTTAACCATAATACTTCTGAAATGCCTTCACATATTGAAATAAGTTCTGCTTCACATGTAGACAAGGCTACTAAATTTTGCTTTCTACTTCTCCAGTTTATTAAGTTGTTGCCAAGTTTGACTGTATAGCCTGAATAGGATTTTGCGTCTCGGGTTGTGCACCAGCTCGCATCAGTACTTATTGTGATATTGTTGTCTTTTGACTTATATGCCAACATGTTATCTCTTGTTCCCTTCAGATATCTATAAATCCTTTTAACTCCAGTTAAGTGTATTTCTCTTGGATCATTACTATACTGTGATAAATTGCTGACGTTGAAAGATATGTCCGGTCGAGTACCCGTAGAGAGGTACATTAGTGATCCAATCATTTCCTGGTATACAGTTTTATCTACTGGCTTAGAGTCCAAATATTCATCCAAATTTTGATTTTGATCTCCAGGTGTCTGCACACTGTTGCATTCTTCCAGTCCAAATCTGTGAAGAATTGTATCAATATAATGAGTCTGAGATAGATAAAATCCATCTTCTTCCCTTTTTATTTCAATTCCAATAAATGGTTCGCTATCTTTCTTTTCTGTTAGAGTAACATATTTTTCTATTTCTGAGGCTAGGTTGTCATTAATTTCCTTACTAGTTCCAGCAATGATGAGATCATCTACATATAGACCCAGTATTGCATACTCTTCTCCTCTCTGGAGTTTATAGACACATGGATCACATTTGGTTCTAATCATTCCCAACTGGTATAAAATTTCATTGATCTTTTTGTTCCAACATTTTCCTGATTGTGGTAGACCATACAGGCTTGTTTCCAATTTACACACTTTGTTTTCTTCTCCTTTTTGTATAAAACCATCTGGTTGTCTCATGTATACTGTCTCTTTTAACTCACCATATAGATAAGCTGTCTTCACATCATAAGTCTTTATGGTTAAATTCTGTTGTGTTGCAAGAGCTACTATTGTTCGCAAGCTTTCCTCTTTGAGTACAGGTGAAAAAGATTCCTTATAGTCCACATCGTATCTTTGATTGCATCCAACAGCAACCAGTCTGGCCTTTCGCTTATATATGCCGTCACTTGGTGTTTTCTTCGTACTGTAGACCCATTTACTATTGATGACTTTCATACCATTTTCCCTTGGTACTAGTGTCCATACTTTATGTTTCTCTATCTCACTGAGCTCCTCTTCCATTGCTTTGTGCCATTCATTTCTTTCTCCACTATCCATTGCTTCTTTAAAGTTCTCCGGAATATAATGATCAATTTCCATAATTAAGTTTGCATTATTCCTATCCTTTATTCTTTGTGAGCGTCGAACTACTTCTTCAATCAATTTCCTTTCTTGTTCTTCAAGTCTTGCTTTGTGCCGTTCTTCTAAGATGCTCTTTGTTTCTCCTTGCTTTCTTCCTCCTTTTACACATCTTTCCTGTGTCGGTTCAGTTTGTGATGAGTCATTTTCACAGTCACCACCTAGTTTTACTGAAGTATCCTCCTGAGACTTAATTTTACTCTCTGTGACAGGATTGTCTTCTTTCAAGATAAGAAAGTCTTCAGCAACTATTTCTTCACAATTTCCTTTATAGGTCAAATTATCACAATTAGTATCTTCCTGAATATCATTTGCATAATCAATTCCTCTCTTATCTTCACTAAATTTTACTGATCTGACTTCATGGATTCTCTTTGTCATTATATCATATATTCTGTAGGCTTTTCTTTTAATGGAATAACCAATAAATATTCCCTTTCTACCCTTTGGTGAAAACTTGTTTCTTCTTGGTTTGCTCTCAAGCCAATGTGTCAAACATCCAAATATTTGAATGTGTTTGACCGATGGTTTCCTGCCATTCCATCTCTGCATAGGTGTATTTTGCTTGATAGACCTGTGGGGTGTACAATTCTTAATGTATGCAGCTGTAGCAATTGCCCCTCTGCCCAAAACATCATGGGTAATTTTGAGTCAATTAGTAAGGTTCTCGCTGTATCTATAAGAGTCCTATTCACTCTCTCTGCGACTCCATTACTTTGTGGTGAGTATGTAGTGGTAAGTTGGTGATGGATCCCACTTCTCTTGAAAAGTCCTTCAAATCTAGAGTTACAAAATTCAGTTCCATTGTTCCATGTTCCATTGGTGGTAAGTTGGTGATGGATCCCACTTCTCTTGAAAAGTCCTTCAAATCTAGAGTTACAAAATTCAGTTCCATTGTCCGTTCTTACATCTTTTATTCTAAGACTTAATTCGTTTTCAGCTCTTGCTTTGAATACTTCAAACCTTTCAAAGGTCTCATCTTTAGATCTCAGGAAATATACAAAGATTCTTCTACTGTAATCATCTACTATAACAAGGAAATACTTAGATCCTCCTAACGATTGACATGGCATTGGTCCACATAAATCCATATGAATCAACTGCAGGGGCTTAACTGTATAATTTTCTGTAATATTATCTCAACCGATTGATTTAATCTCATATTTCTTCTTGACTCCTCTTCTCTTAGAGTTTGTTGAATCTCTTCAATTGTTGCCTCTCTCTTTGATCGTAAGACAATAGCAATATTTTCATACCTTGGATGTATGCCTCTGACAATATGAAATGAAAGTTCTCTTGAGGAAAATTGATGCCCTAATGATGAACTTCTAGCAGCAATATTTTTTCCCCTTGTTATATATTCATCTACAGTTTAATTATCTTTCATTCTAATGTTCTTTAATTCTAAGCCTATATCAATAATTTTATCTTCCAAATTGCCTGTGTATGTTTTTCTCAGTGAGTCCCATACTTTCTTAGCATTTGTTTCTCCTATGAACATTCCAGCTTGTTTATTTGTCAACGTAGTGATGATTATCCCAAAAGCTTCATCATTTTTATCACTCCAAATCTCCCAAGAACTTTTGTCTTCCATATCAGATTCTGGATCTGAAATTACACATTTAAATAATTTTCTTCCTCTCAGAACTGCACCGATTTTCAACGCCCATATTTGATAATTATTTCCTGTTAATGGTTCAATTTTTGTTTGGGATAAAACATTATATTCAGCCATTTTCGTCTTTTGAGCTAATATAAACAAACCAATATATAATTTAAAACAAATATATATTTTAAATTTATTTAAATATTGGGTAGCTTTTAAACATGCAATATATAGATATAATTTAACTTAATCTATATAAATACCTTTAATCTTCTTATAAGTGCTTCAGTTTACCGATCAGAATAAACTTCTTGCTTAATCTTCAGATTGAATATTTTCGTTTTTGAGCTTTATATCAATAAACTACCATCTGCTTCCAATTGTTGACTTTGCTTAGTATTATTAATGAAACTGATTCCAATAATTATTAATTAAACATATATTTATTGATTAACAAGAGAGATAACAAAATATAAAAAGGAAACTTATATTGAAACAAAGGAACTCTTTCTTCTTGTTTTTTAGTGCCTATTTACCCGTGAGCTTTTCACACACTCTGGTAACAAATAATTAAAATATGTACAACATATTTTTATAATAGAAAAGTTATATTCACTTATTTTAATATGTTCTTAACATTTTGCCTGTGTTGCTTCACTTTGAAAAGTTCTGAAAATGGCTTTTTTTTTAAAAAAGAAATAACGTTTTTTTTTCTTTATTTTGGAAGCCATTTGCATTTTTTATATTTCAAATTCAATGGATGCAAAGATATTCTATTTAATAAAAAGTATAATGTGTAAAAATGTATACAACATACAGCAAAAATAAAGTGCAAAAATCAAAACAAACAATGCCGATAAATTTATTGTTTTGAAATCGCTATCCGCGAGCTGAAACATGCTCAAAATTTTGTTGTTTTAATTTTTTTTTTTTTTAACCCTTAACTGGACGGGTTGGGTAGATCTGCCCATGCATAAATTTAATATAGGAAAAAAATATATTTTTCGTTTACTTAGAGCTACCAGCTTTCATGTATTCTCATTTTACAGTGATACAAACATTTTCCATCCATTGTTTATAAATTTCAGTTTTGGGAGGGGGGTTAAATTTACATGTTTGGGCGGATTCCGCCCAGCCCGTCCAGAAGCGTGATAATTTTTCGTGTCAGTGTTAGCTCGTGGCTCATACTTGAGTCTCTATCTTCCGCTAATTTTAGCTTCCTTTTTATAAAATAACACTTCTTTCTTTGGATAAGTAGAATAATCAATCAAGTCAACAGAGAGAACTATCCCTGCCAACCCAAAATATATATGTTTTAGAGATTAGTCGACCACACTTTGGAAGAAATATTCCAGCAGTCAATTGATTTACTTCAGTAGGATTAGTTGATAAGTTGAAAGAACATGGCCTTACATATTTAGGAACGATGAGAATGAACAAACCTTAGATTCACCACAATTTCAACCGCACCCTAATAGAGAATCAGGAACCTCTATTTTTGGTTTCTCTGGAACAACCACTTTAGTCTCCTATGTTCCAAAAAAAAAAGAAAGAGAAAATCGGTAATCAGATTGATAAAAAAGGTAAAAAAGAAAGGAGTCATTTTATTGTTGATCTTGGAAGAACATTGACTGATGAGCACCTGGCCACACGTAATCTCAATTCTCTTCCACTGGAATTACAAACGACAATTCAAGAAAACTGATGGTTCAAGTAAACCAAGTGAAACTACGATGCCACAACAATCTGATACTCCAAAAAGGTGCTACAAATGTCCATCAAAAAGCGCAGTAAAAATAAAAACCCTTTGCTCTGTATGTAAACTAAGCCTTCGCAATAACAAAACTGTAAATAGATTATATTCAGAATTTTTAAAAGTCAAAATCTGTATATGTTGCGTTCCCGGTTTGGATAGATGAAAAGGGAGGATACACGATGTGACCCATTAAAGTTTCCTTACTTAAGTATATATATATATATAGCAATTTAGGCCAACAACCCCATGTATATAACCCGCAGCAAGACCTTAATGTTGTATAATAGAAGCACAGCTGTCAATGATGCACTATCGACATATGTCTTTACGTCATCACATGTAATGCAATTTGTGCAAACAGGATAAATAAAATAAATAAAAAAAAAGGGGGGGGGGGGAAACTCTGTAATTGATTAAGAGTTGAGCTAAAGCAGGGATCGAGCATATAATATTGTCAGAACAAAGGTCTAAAGATGGAAACAGCCACGACACTAGTATACAATTTCATCAGACAACCCATGAAATCGTTATTAAATTGGGCAATCTATAAAAGACTCCTTCTGGAGGTTTAGCAACCCACTGAAGACGCTGGGAGCTATTTCATAGAGGAAAATTATAGCAACAGATCTCTATAATTTCTACAGATCAACTGTAAATAGATTCATATTAAGGCGTTTTTATAGCCCAAATAACACAAACAATAGTCAAACATACAAATCTGTTTGCATCATGCCGTACCCTCCTAACAGCGTAACAATAGCCCGAGGAATCAGAAAATATGGTATAATGGTAAATATGATGGAATAACGCACTGAAACACATAAAAGTACAAACATTACTAAAACCTGACAGATAGATACCCTCAAAGTAGCCCTAATAAAGTCGTAATTTGCAACTGTCGCTGTGTCAATATATCACGGCAAAGATATAGTACACAACTCTATTCCAACAGAGTCAGTACTATATTTAGTACAATTCGTGAAATTAAGGTGTGGGGGGTAGTACCATAAAGCAAAAGGAATGAAATATGTATGAGAGGAAACAAGAAAATTTCTCTAGATATTTATTTAAATAAATTAAAATTTGGGAACATGTCTATACTGACGAGATATGCTATTTACATAGTAAAATTTAGATAGAGGTGACCTGAAGTTACTTTATAGCCCTTTAGGGCCCATGCGAAATCTAGGTTGGTTACTACACAAAAAGGGGGGGGGGGCGCTTTTCTCGAAAGTGCCGGCAAAGGTCTGGTCTCCCGACTGAAGACTGTCCTCTCACTGAGCGACTCAGATTGAATCCGCCTTTTTGGCAAAGAAACCCTCTTTTATTCTTGTCTCTCTCCGTTTTCATTCGCTGGCCGCGCCAAAGTTTCTATTGGCTGGCATTTTCATTCGCCGATAGAAACACCAATCAAAATGGCCAACGGCTCCAGTATACGATTTCACAGACGCCCCAGGCCTCTCCCATCAAAATAGAACATATAGTATTACCAAAACAAAAAAATCTAAAGAGAGAAACAGCCACGGCACTAGTGTAAAATTTCAGACCCCAGGCCCCCCCTCCACATGGATTGAAATACTATCCTCCCTTTTCTCGGGACGGTATATATATCGCCCCCCGTCTTGGCTAAAAATCGACCCAGGCCCCTTTTACCTGGACTGTAATGTGATGCTTCCTTTTTTTCGGGAAGGATATTTATAAGGCTTAGTCTTTTAGAAATCTTCCTTCTCCATTTCTTCTTGTCACCTTTACCTAAATTTTTGGTGAGGGGAATATATGTACATATGGAACAACAGCTTCCAGCGCGGATGTCCCTGGATGTCACTGGTGTCTTCTTCACCAGGCATCAGCTTTCGGCATGGAAGTCTGGTGTCATCAATTGTCTAGGTTTCTGGGCAAAAAGGTGGTCTGTAAGTCTATGTGGGAGGGAAGCCATGTATCCATTTGATTTGATTATACATACGCCTTCTGTTGGGGTATGGTTACAAAAACGTGCCCCAACATATATTAACTATATATTAATTAAATATTTTTTTTTAAATACAGTGGACCCTCGGTTTGCGAGCATAATCCGTTCCAGAGCCATGCTCGTACTCCAAAACGCTCGTAGTGCGAAACTAATTTCTTATTTTTAATAATTGAAACTCGGGCAATTATTCTTGCTACGAACAATTGCACAGTTTCCCACATTTTACATATTTCCCGAATCTGATCTGAAGGGAGGGATCCCTGTGAATTTTCATCCATCACGATTACGGGCAACCATCACGAGTTGCTCGTAATGCGAAATTTCACTCGTAATCCGAGGTAAAATTTTTCAAAAAATTTTGCTCGTACTGCGAAAAGCTCGTACTCCAAGGTGCTCGTAAACCGAGGGTCCACTGTATTGATTTCAATAATTATTTAGCGCCTATTTCATAAAGTTACATAGGTGGGTTGAATCTACCCAACCCGTCCAGTGACGCAAGAAAAATCCACCCGTCCAGTTAAGGGTTAATTACAATTCTAAGTTCGTTATAAGCATAGTATTTTAAATATATTTTATTATTTTGGGGCCGAAAATAGGTTTGTTATAGCGGTAGTTCGTTATTAAAAAAATTGCAAAGTTCGTTATAACGATGGTATTTTCAATGGAATGGAATCGGGAATCGGCGTGGGTTCGTTATAAGGGAAGGTTCGTATTAGCGGGGTTTTACTGTATATATATATATATATAATGAGAAATTATGAACAAAAATAAATATAAAAATGTTAATAATATTTACAAAGATTTCACAATAGTATAAATAAATCTATTTATTTTATGTACAATTTTAAACTACTTTTTAAATTTAAAAACGAATTGTATTGTTGTGGAATATCTTTGAATATATTTAGAGTTATTTTCCCCATTTCTTGTAATACCCATCCCTGTAAAAATTATCTTTCTTTTTTAAATTTTATATTTCTGTGCAATATCTGAATATCATTCCAATTTGGCCTATGTCCTGAATATAATACGTGTTCCCCAATTTTGCTTAATGCCTTTCTCCCCATTAAACCCTGTTGGTGTTCTTTAATCCTGGTCTCTAAATTACAGCCGGTTTCTCCTACATAAAGCCTCTATCTTTAGGGATAATAATAATAATTTTAAAAAATACATATATTAATTAAAAGGCATATATTTTTTGATCTAAAATAAAAAAAATTATTTATTACAAAATGTCAATATTTCGCTAGGCTGTATGCCTAACTTCAGGGCCTTTCCTTATTTTAAAATTGTTTTGATTAATGCAATGCCTTCTCATGCAACAATATATAAAATTATTTACAAAACACACTCTGTGGCTAAAATTTAAAATATATGCACACAAATTCATATAAGTATAGACAATATAGGTACTATATAAGTATAATAAAACAATGTTAAATAGATTTGAACTCTAAATATAACGGAGGGATGTCAATTTTTTCTATTAATACTGTTGCTATCTTTCATTGATGTCCAACTTTCTAAAAAGAGTCTTGAGTGTTTATCTTTAATATATATATAATTTTAAAATTTATATAATTTCTGTCTTTTCAAAATTTGGTATATGGTCCTGTTTCAATGGGTGATCTACCAAAAGTGATAATGGGCTATGGTTTTTAAAAGCTGCTTTGTGTTGGTACTCTTTCTCCCAGAGTTTTGCCAGTTTCTCCTATGTAGGGTGCAGGGCATGATTTACATGGAATGTGATATACTGTTTGATTTGAATTTATGATTGCTCTTATGTTTAGTGTTGGGATGGCGCAGAATTTCTTTTAAATTTGTTGTGGTTTTGTATCGGGTTTTGATATTGTAATTTTAAGTATTATTTTTATTCTTTTAATGCCATAATTGTTTGGCAGTGCACAATATATTTTTTGATTCTTCACTATTGTTTGTAGGTATGTTGGTGGGTTTATACATATGTTTCTTGATGAAACCTGGAGGATATTCTCATTATTTCTCATCTCATTGTAAAATATGTTTTTTTCAGCTTTAATATTTTTAATATTAGAAGAGCAGTGGGTGGAAATTCTTTTAGATAGTGTTTTTATAACAGATATTTCATGATTAATAAGGCTAAATGAATTAAAATTGAGATATTTGCCTGTATGTGTTAGTTTTCTATAAATCCTGGTTTCTATTTTACTATTTATTCTAGTAAGCTTATTGTATAGGAATGCCAAAAAGCTGTTATTTTCTATTTCATTTGCAAAAGTTAAAAATGGCTTTAAACTTTTAAGGAAGGTTATAATATTGTTGAGGTTGCTATTTTCACTAATACAAATGATGTCATCAATATATCGTTTTCAGACTATTATTTTGAGTTGTTTGGTTGCAATGATAATATTGTCAATATGATTCATATAAATATTGGCGTGGGCAGAAGAAATTGGATTGCCCATTGGAAGGCCTTTAATCTGTTTATAATACTGGTTTTTGTAACTGAAATAACTGAAGGATAAACATAGATTGAGTAAGTCTCTGAGTGCTTCTCTGGAAATTGTTAAATTAAGTTGTGGATTGGTGTCTAAGAATTGTGAAAATTCATTAATGGCTTCTTCATGTGGAATAGACGTGTATAAAGATTCAACATTAAATGAAATCATGTGATAATTTTTGGGTATTGCTATTGCTTGCATAACCTCTACCACTGCTGTGGCGTTCTGGATGGTGTGAGGAAGAAATTTCTTAAATGGTGATTTTATTGTTGAGAGATATAATAGAATATATATACAACATAAAGTTGCGGAAGGATGGTATTTATATACCAAGTGAGGCATCTATCCCTTTAAATATGCATTAGAACAAGGCATTATGTGTGTCACCCTAGTAAAAAATTTACTAGCGGTAATGAGGAATGAGCCTTAACACCCAGTTTTGGAAAATTCAGACAAAAAGCCAACCTGTATACAAAGGTTTTGGGCTCTGGCCCTCATCAGTACACAGGCTGCTTCAATTTCATAACATCCTACAATAATGAGGGCCAGAGCCCAAAACCATGGTATACAGGTTGGCTTTTGGTCAGAATTTGGCAAAACTGGTGTTGAGGCTCATTCCTTATAACTACTAGTAAAGTTTTTTTTTACTAAGGCGACACACATATTGTATTGTTCTAATGCATAATTAAAGGGAGAGGTGCCTCTTTTGGTACATGGATATCATTTTGTCCTGAAAACTTTATATATATAAATTATCACCTATTTTAATACTTTGTTTATATTTTGTTGTGCAGGAGTTAAGAGTATATCTATGTAAATCTTATATTCAACTTGGTGTGCCCTAGGTTAGCCTCCTGAATTCCATTGCAGAAAGTTTCACAGAGTAAGTAGTTGCAGGCAGTCTCAGTGGGCTCACACCTCTGTCTACCTGCTCACCATGTGATATATGTATGAAATATTAAATACACAATCAAACCTCTTTGAATTATAGGTGGTTTGCTCTGGAAGGTTTAGATGGGCCCCATTAATGGGAAGCTTCTTTTTTGATATATACAGTATAGCCTCTTTATAATTCAACCAACTATAATTCATCACTCACTCTAAATAAAACTTTTTAAAGATTTTTATTTTTTTTGCTTATCCCTAGTACATGTGGTACAGGCCATGACAATCATGGTGGGTAGAGGTAGGTGACTGCTTTTACTGAAAGTGCGCCACTTGTCTACACATGTGAAAAACAGTTCGACTTTGCACTTACATATGTGCCAGAGCCTTTTTTTTTTATTTAGCCAAATTACCCGTTTTAATTTAACAGACTATAATATAGCACAGACTTTAATTTTACTGAAGGTTGTGTTACCTTCAGTTAAATTAAAGTCTGTTAAAGTAATAAAGTGAAACCTCTCATGAATGGCAGTCCATCAGAACATCCGTTTCATGAGAGAGCAAGTGACCTTCATAAATTTAAAAAATGAATTGATCTGAAATAACCCAACCTCCAATAAGAGAAGTGTAAAGAGCAACACAAAATATCTACTTTTTTAGTTATCTATATTTCTGTTTTCTCAGGAAATAATAATATATATCAAGTTATTTTTAATTATGCACTAGTGGTAATGCTTATGCTATTGATGATCATAAATTTACTTCATATTGAAAATTTAGTTGTTCCATCAATCACTTTTTGGTTACTGTTGTTTAGTACTAGCTTGTAATAATTTAGGTTGACTCAAATAATGCTTATTTTTACTTTGCTGATAATCAATTGCCACTGAAAAGATTGCCCAGGCCCCCAACTCCATTTTGATAATTTTAATGGCAAATTTTGAGATTTTGGAAACATTTGTAGCTTATAACCTGAGTTCATTGCTTGGTTAATCCTTTTCAGTAGATGTAATTAGGCTGACAATCTGCACCTCTGTCTATCTGTCTCTGCAGACCTATTTCTTAGTCTTTTACAAATAGAAGGTGCTTTGACAATCCTGTATTTAATTTTCAAAATGGAAGATATTACTGCATATTATTGACATTTCACTTACAAACAATAATAAACACCTCACACTCACTCTATAATTGTATGACAATTCCTTTGAGTGATTGTAGAGAATCTCAGTATACAGATTGTGTAGAGTGGTTAGTATGCTCCATTACTATACCATTAGTTTCCATATTGTCTTTGGGGTATTTAAAGAGAAATGGTGTAATATATTAGCCCATTAGTTTGATATTTGTTTTTGTTTAATTGTTTTTCACAGAGCTTTTGATGATGATTGTGTGTATAATATACAAGAAAACCCTGTTTGTTCTTCGAACAAAATGATACAAAAACTATATTCTCGAACATTTTAGATTTCAAATATTATGTAAAAGTGATAAATGAGTTTTAAAAATTGTAAAAAAAAAAATGCAACGGCCGGGAATCGACCCCGGGCCGCCCGCGTGGCAGGTGAGCATTCTACCACTGAACCACAGATGCTTATAAGAAATGGCCATATTTGGGTATTTATTCCATTCACAAAAGCAAACGATGACAGAATTGATTGTTGATGACTCTGGTACTTGTATATTTTATTATGGTGATTGTGTTTATAGACGGGCGTTTATTTTTAGTTTTGGAATTATGTTAACTATGTTTGTTGTTTGCATTACAAATAAATTATATTTTCAAGTCTTCTTCTATGATGAAAAATAGGGTTGCATGGTTTTCATGCAATTTTTATTTTTTCATACTTTTTGAATACATTAGTAAAATTTCTTGCAAACTTTTGGTTTATAAATGGTAATGTGATAAATTAGGCTTCTTGGTTTTTGCACTTAGATTTTGAATTAAAGTACTATTCTCATATTTTGGTTCATGTCTTCTATTATTCTAACTATCAATTGATGGGAAAATCTTCATTGATTAGTTCTTTTTTGATGTTGTTAATTTCTATATTTCTTTTAACTGTATCATTAATGAGTGTAAAAGTTCTCTATATAAGAGCTTTTCTAATCCTACTTTTTGGCTGAAATGGTGCTGTGAACTATAGTTCCAATAAGTTCCTGTATGTGTTGGTTTTTTGTATATAGAGGTTGTAATAATATTATTATTGTATGATAAGGTCATGTCCAGGAAATTTATTGATTTGTTGTTATCTACTTTCATAGAGTAATTGATATCAGGACATAGGTTGTTGAAAGTATCAATATTTTTTGTTCACTTCCTTGATTAAAAAATAAAATGGAGTCATCCATATCTTTTGAAATATTAAACATCATTTTTAAGTGAATTTAAAGCTTTGATTTTTTGGAACTATAGTTCACAGCACCATTTCAGCCATTACCATTTATAAACCAAAAGTTTGCAAGAGAGAGAAATTTTACTAATATATTCAAAAAGTATGAAAAAATAAAAATTGCATGGAAACTATGTAAACCTATTACTCAATATATCAACAACCATAAGAACACCCAATTAGGTGAAATTTGAAGAATTAGTTGTAAAAATTAAAGAAGAAAGAAGTTATCAGAAATTTGCATAAGAAAAAAAATAAATTTTATGATCACTCATTACCATTTTAAGAAATTTGAGTAAAAAATTGAAAATTTGTGTACATTTATTTAATAACTGGAAGAGTTTATAATTTTGGAAAAAGCTAAATAAGAAAAATAAGAGGGCCTATTTGTTGACACTGGCAGGAAGGCGTATGAGACTTAAAAATTTATGTAGCCCGAAGTTACCTAAAGAGTATTCATATGAGGAATTGATTGAGAAACTAGCGATTCTCCAAAGCTATCTATAATCGTGAAAAGATTTATATTTTTGGAAGAATACAAAATGAAATGGAAAGTTTTTCAGAATATCTGGTGAAAATCTACCAGCTAGCCTCAACCTGTGGATTTGGTGAATTTTTAAAGGATAAAGACAAGGGTAATTGAAATTGTAATGTCAATGAACCTGCAGATAGCGTGGACAAAATACATGCAGAGGTCAGGGATAGAGTTGAAAGAGCACAAATGAGCAAGTGAAAACATTGCGGGAGGTTACTTAAAGATTTACGCTGATTAAGAGAAGCGGCCTGTTTTAGATTCGGAAAAAGAGGTCACATTGCAACCATTTGCAGGAGTCATGAGGAATATACAAGCGAAGGTATGTGAGCCGGTTTCTGAACTAGAGAAAAATTCATAAGATCGAAGATCAAGAGGAGGAGGAAGTTTTAATTCAAAGGATTGTCTGCATGAGGATGTATGATTATAAATTCAAGTATTCCAAGAAGGATTTCAAGAGATATCTCCCAGACGTGCTGGTAAAAAAGATACGGGAATAATTGTTGAGACCTATGATGGAACTGTGGTACCGATTCTGGATGAGGTTCTATTTTCGGGGGATGATCGCTAGGCTTAGAGCTTTCGTGGTGAGAAGAGAAAAGAAAGCCTTGTTGGGGAGAGAATGGATTAATGTGTTAGAAATTGGAATTTTTTTTTTTTGTATATCAGATGCCTTTGGAGGACACTGTGGCGGAATTATTGAGAGGACACCAGGTTGTGTTTGGGGAGACAACAAATCCAATAAAGGGATTCATATTTTCAGCGAATATTCAGGATGTAAACCCCCAAGGCCTGACCAGTGCCCTTTTCTATTAGAACGGCGGTGAACTAGGTACTAGAGAAAATGGTGGAGAAGGACTACTTACGTATATCAAGTATCAAGCAGCAAGTTGACAACTCCAGTGGTGGTTGTGCCCAAGAAGAATAAGGAGGTTAGGATTTGTTGTGATTTAACTTTAAATAGGTTCTTGGATATACTGTGGCCTATACACTTCCTACTCAGCAGGACCTGTTTTCCGTCTTGGCTAGAGGGAAGTATTTCTCTAAACTAGATTTGAGCAATGCATGCCTTCAATTGGAGGTAGACCCTAGCACTCAGCCACTTCTGATGATTACTACACATAGGAGGCTTTTTAAGTTTAAAAGGATGCAGGGATTGGCAAATGTCCCTAGTTTTTTTTTTTTTTTCCAGTCAGTTTTAGATAGAATACTGCCGGGAATAGAGGTAGTGATTTGTTACATTGATGATGACCTCGTAACCACAGCGTCAGTGGAGGAACACATAGTGGTATTAAAGACCATTTTTGCTTGGTTGCAGAAGTACAATATCCAATTAAAGGTAAAAATGTGAATTTCTTCTAAAAGAAATTACATATTTGGGACATCTCATCAAAGAAGATGGTATTCGGCCTTTGGATGACAAGATACAAGGGATACAGAAAGCCAAAAGCCTGACAAATGTCTCAGAGTTAATATCTTTTCTGGGGCTGGTAAACTATTATGGGAAGTTTATTCCAAATTTGCCAGAATTTGAAGCCACTTCACAAGCTGCTGAAAAATAATAGTTGTTGGAGGTGGACAAAGGAGGCAATTGTAGAGTATAAAAGAAGCATTACCTCTGAAAATGTTTTGATGCTGTATGATGCAACATTGCCTTTATCTCTGGCCACGGACGCATTTCAGATTGGAGTGGGGATGATGCTGTCCCATGTTATGGAGGACCAAGAGAAACTGATTATGTTTACCTCACAAGACCTTTTGGGGGTTGACCATAATTATTTACAAATCAAAAGGGAAGCGCTCACAATAATATATGGAGTGACAAAGTTTCACCAGTTCATCTATGGAACTATGGAATTTTACCCTGATTACGGATCATAAACCCTTAGTGTCTATTTTGGGCCAGAGAGCAGGTATTCCCACTTTGTCTACTTCAAGATTGCAGAGATGGGAACTGACTTTGGCAGCTTATACATATGAAATCAAGTTCAGAAAAACTCAAGATCATGGAAATGTAGACTTTCTCTCACCATTGCCAGTAGACAGTGAGGAAAAATAGGTTTTAAATTAAAAGTACCTATTATTATTCGTGGAAGATATGTCGGTTACAGCAGAGGAAATAGGCGTGGAAACTCAAAAAGATGAAGTTTTGTCGGTGGTGAAGCGCTATTCACAGCAGAGCTGGCCTGAGAGAGTGGAGGAACACCTCAGGCCCTACTTTCAGAGAAAGTGGGAGTTAACTATGAGCAGAGAGTGCTTATTGTGGGGAATGCCAGTGAATATCCTGATGAGTGATTAAATTCAAAAATACAAAGAGAGAGAAGTGAAAAGACATGAAGGCACAGAATATCCCTTATTTATTTTATATACAATTTGAACACAGCTATCTCCAAAGCTTATAGAGTAAATGGATGAAAGCTAAGGATTGTGTGTGTGTATGCTACAGGAGTATGGCCACCCCCTATGGCAGGAAACAGTTCTTGGCCCAATTTGAACAGATTGTGGAGCAGATCCGACAGACCAAGGTCAAAGTATGTATTGTTTACAAATTAGAGAAACATTTACTCAAGTAGGAGGATCGGGAAAGTATTTGGATATCCAAGCATCCTCAGTGTATTTTTAAAACGTATCTTAAGTACATTAGTATAAGCTATGATAACTTGACCACATGTCTACACTATGTACGCCTACTAGGCCTTGTGTCTGATTCCTGGCATTCTCTAATGGTGGGTATGCCAAACTGTGCCAGGTGGAGAAAAAGAAAGAAGAGGAGAAAGGCCACAGGGACCAGCTGCTCTCCCACCACATTGCCCTGGTGGACCAACAGAGGCTCTACGTCAAGATGGTGAAGGACTTCAAAGAGGTTAGTTCATTGTCCCACCCCTATGTCTTTTCATTATCTCTTTGTTGTTCCAGGAGTGTCGCAAGAATGAAATACTCATGGCCAAGATTAAAGAACGTTCACACTAAATTCCACTTTATATTTTATGTTCCATTAAAATGTTTTTTAATCAATTTTTCATTTGTTATGGGGTCTCTCTCCTTTTGTGATACTGGTCTCTGGTGTTTTAGTACCAATTTTTAAATGTTGTTAATATATATATAGAAAGAGGTATTAATCTATATATATAAAAATGAATGTTTGTTGGTCCGTCCGTAAGTGATAATCTTCTACATCGCTCAACCGATCGTGATGAAACTTGGGGAAGTTGTTTAGTATACTACCGGGATGGTTTCTGGCTAATTACTCTTTAGAAATAACCTTTCGTTGCATTTTTATTTACAATAAAACGTAAATTCACTCGCAATCAGCGCCCCCTCGCGGCAGGCGTATGGCCTGAAATAGCCTCGCATGAGCGTATTTGTAACGTCAAGCTTAGCCTATAGGTTAGGTACACAGCTTCGTGCCCCCACAACCTAGGTTCGAGGCTCAGCGTGGGTGTTTTTTTTTTTTTTTCATTTCTTTTATATTATTGTAGCAAATTATTAAAAATATTATTTTATTTAAAATGTTGGCTTTTTAAAATAAAAATTAACATAAACAATTTTTAAATAATATTTATAACAAACCTAGGTTCGAGGCTCAGCGTGGGTGTCTTTTTTTTATTTTCATTTCTTTTATATTATTGTAGCAAAGTCTTTTTTTACAGCATTATTATATTTTAATTGGTTTATTTTAAATATGTTTGTTATGAAGGCTCTATGTAATACTATTTAGAGCACATTTTACATTTTAAACACCTAAGCACCCCTCTTTTTAATATTGTAGCAAAGTATTATTTTATTTTAGATGTTTGCCATGAAACTTTGGGAAGTTGTTTAGTATACTACCGGGACGATTTCTGGCGAATTATTTTAAAATAATATTTATAACAATAATTATAGCAAATTTTAAGACATATTTTTTAATTCTGTGTTTGTGCATATATAAATATTTTACAAAAATTGTGAGAACGTTCTATTAGAATATCTCAAAAACAAAAACAATACATATAAACAAGTTCACTGACATTTATTAATGCAGTGATTATAAAGGGCTATATCCTTATATCTATAAAAATGAAATGCGAAATCGATGTTTGTTATCGCATCACGCAAAATCTACTGACTCAATCATTATGGAATTTCGCATGTAGGTAGCTGAAGATTTCGTTTAACATATAGGCTATTCAAAAAACTACAAAGGTTAATGTACTTTTTTTTAAAATTATTTAACTGAGATGGATTAGTTCCCGCCTTTTGCCGCTTGGCGGCGCACTGGTCGCGACGATAAATGAATTTGATTGGTTAATAATTTTACACGTTGTTTGTTTTTAATTTGTAATTTTGTTGTTTTGTAATTTTACACGATGAATGTCTTTAGAAGGTAAGATTATTTATATATTTTTAAACTCTTTGGAGATAATATTAATTGATCGTTATCAAATTTATACGTCCCCGGAACCTGGGTTAATTAAAACTGTATTGTGAAATATCGCGCGTAGTTAGCTGAGGTTTTAGTTTAGCAATTAGGCTAAAAGTGCAAAAATTGTATTTCGAATAACCTTTTTTTTCCTTTTTAGAAGTTAAGATTTTATTTATTTATTTAGTAATATTTTTTCAAATTAAATTAATTGGAAATATTATTTATTTCGCAGCTTATTCATATCTTTTTTTTGCTTCGTTTAATTTTAGTTAGTGTAAATATAACGATCTACATTTTAAAAGATAAGGTTTACTATTTGATTCTCATAATGAATATTCCTATTTTAAGACAAATTGAGACAGTATTCTATTTTTTTTTCTTATATTTAGAGTAAGTATAAATTTTATTGAAGTTGTAAAAAGTATATTTCTTGAAAAAAAGTATGTTTTTCTATATAACTTGCTACGTATATTTTACTATATGTTTGTTCCATGTAATATGTTTATGCTCTAATAGCATTTATATTGTAAGCAGCAGCTATGCATTTTCAGTAACTGCTTTTTTAAGGGTAGGCTCAAATTATTTTTGCCGTCATTTGTTTAGTTAGGGTTTATATTTATCTGCTTCACAATAAATAACTGCTCATATATATCTATAGGGTAATACCATATTTTTGAATAAATGTATTTAGATATATAGATGCAAATATGCTCATATTTAAATAAAGAAATATACAATCAGCAATCGATTGGTGCATAATTTTACATGATGTTTGTTTCTAGACTAAATTTATTCAAATCAAGATAGCTTTTTTCATGCTTTTAAAAGTAAAGATAATATATTTAACGTTTCATAATACTTTCAAATTAAAGCCGGAAATAATATTGCTTTTTCCCATCCTGCAGGTCTACATTACACTGCAACATGCTATCATAACTCTGGATTTTGGCATTGATATTTATATAATGTGAAAGTACTGTTTGCTACCTTAAGCTCTGGAGAGATTATAATGTGTCTACAGATCCATCATGTGGAAATCACACCATAGTGAAAATGCATTTAGCTGGTAGCAATGTATCACATTTGTAGACATGTGGTGCGCTTACAGTAAAAGCAGTCGCTACCTACCCACCATGGTTATCATGGCCTGTACCACGCGTACTAGGGATAATTAAAAAAAAGGAAGCAAGACCGAATACAAATAATTACATTATGTGTGGTTTCAGTTACATTTTGGCTATCTTCAGACAAAGGTACTGAATACATTCAGTAATTTTGTCTTTATATGGCAACAATGCTGTTACTGAAACATCATAGAAATTATCCTCGTCCGCTGTAAGTCCCAGAGGGACTTTTTCGGATAAAAACAACAAAAAAAAAAAAGACAAACAACAAGCCGCCCGCTGCAAAGAACAGACAGCAAGGGTCGCAAGGCGCAGAAAGCTGCAAGAGACACAGAGAAAAAGAGAGAGAGAGAAGCAATAGTCAAAGAAGGAAGTAAGGAAGTTCAAGTACACAAACAGCCCCCTCCCAAAAGGGCATTTTCAGGGCCAAACATTTTTTTTTAAACATATTCAGGCAGGTTAGAGAGAAGTCAATGGTCGAAAGGGTCAAGGACAATTCAAAACTTTTTATGGAATGGTACAAAAAAAGTAAAAAAATGAAAATTTTAAGAAGTATTAAAGCACAAGTGGTAAAAACAAGAGATAAAGAGATAAAAAGAGAAAGCACACAAATTAAAGCAACATTAGAGAAAACTATATACAAGAGGTTGAGTGACGGTAAATTGGGGGAACAGATTACTGAAACATCACACATATATATATATATTTTTTTTATTTGGTCTTGCTTTTTTGGTATTTTTACAATTGCCCTTGACTATTAGAAAATTATGCAAATTTCCTTTTTATTTTATATACCATTTTAAAAATTATATTCTTTTGTTAAAATATCCAATTTCCCACACTTTTCTAAAACTGCAACAATAACTAATACAAAATTCTTCCAAGTCCAGGTATTTCAATATTGCAGAAATATATTACATTTATAAAAGTTGCTCAACTATTTAGATATGTAAATGCCGGATTTGGTGCCCTTTAAAATGTTTGCTCTGGCTGTTTCTTCTTGGACAGCCGAGAGTGAAGTGGACAAATTGAAATTTTCAGGTTGTGCCGACCATTTTCCTTTATTCACACTAATCATTAGATTTTTTTTTTTATTTTTAAGAATAAAAGCCCAGTTTGGTTACTTGCACTCACTGGAGGGGTTGGACTTTTTCAAGAAACAGGAGCCATTGGGGCAATTTTTTTTTTTTCAGAACAAAGTGTCTGAATCTGCATTCGATGACCCCGGGTCATGGTTTTTAAAAATCAACAGTTTAGACCACTCCTCCAAACAGCACTCTATTCATTAGATGTGTTTGTGAAATGGATCCTATATTACAGATTTTTTTACACGCATTTTCGATATTGCTGTTTGCAATTTATCTCCATTTTGCTGAAAGAAAATTCATTACATTGAGTTTACAAACAGTTGGGGCCTCTATTCATTCATGAGTAAACCTCGCTCGAACACTACCCAGGCGAAGCCGGGTCCAGTCGGGTAAAACCCGGGCGTTGCCCGGGCCACCCGGCTAGTTATCTATATATATAAAAATCACTTTCAAATTTTAACGTAACGTTCCATTCTCAATCCCAAAGGGCTTTAGATCGGCTAAAACATTTTTATCTTTATAATTGAATATTAACTTTACGGTACTGAATAGTTTAGTATAATATTAATTTAACATATTACAACTTAGCCACAGCAACGCGTGGCCGGGTTCGCTAGTAAATTATATTTTTTAGAAATTTACCAAATAATTATCAGATATATATTTATATACAGTAAAACCCCGCTAATACAAACCTCGGATTTAGTGAACCTTCCCTTATAATGAACCTACGGCAATTCCCAATTCCATTCCATTGAAAATGACATCATTATAACCAACTTTGTGCTTTTTAAAATAGCGAACTACCCCTATAACGAACATATTTTAGGTCCCAAAATAACAAAATCTATTTAAAATACTGGGCTTATAACGAACTTAAAATTGTGATTAATAAATTTTAAAATAATAAAATTTCGCACTTTCAAAACAATGAATTTGAGAACATTGTTCACTTTATGTTCATTTTTCAGAACTATTTTTAAAAAATTCAGAGCATGTTAAATTAAGAAAATGTAACTTTTATAAGAGATAAAAAAATAGAAGGCTATTATAAATTATTACAAATGATGGAAGGTGGAAGGCTGGTTAAACCGTTTGGTTTCGACCACTACGACCCGGGTTCGATTCCCGCATTGGACACTTTTTATGTTTAAAAAAATGCTCCAATGGCCCCCCGATTCTTGCAAAAGTCCAACCACACCAGCGAGTGCAAGTAACCAAACGGGGCTCTGGCACATTTGTAAGTGCAAAGTCGAACTGCTTTCACATGTGGTGCGCTTACAGTTAAAAGCAGTCACTAACTACCCACCATGATTATCATGGCCTGTACCACGTGTACTAGGGATAAGCAAAAAAAAAAAAAAAATGATGCGATCATGCCTGTCTCACGGGCTACAAACAAAACAGTTTAGAAATTCTCAGAAACGACTGATACAGTTATAATTTTAGAACGGAAGCCTTGTTAGGTATATGACTTATTCAAGGTCACGGATATTCTCGCTCTGTCCGCCCATTTTAACCCTTTAAGCTCTAGGGCCCGAATGCTAACTATCACTATCAGGACCACACTAATTAAGCCTAAACTGATGATCAAGTAGTTGTTAAGTTAAAAATGTTATAAATAAATAAATATGATAGATAGAAGTGTTCTGTAAAGTGCAATATAATCCAGACTCCTCTCTCAACACAACATTCTGATTTTATTATACTGAAATGAGTATTTAATTTTTTAATTCGGGGTTAATTATAATTAATTGAATAATCGACTTGAATTTTTCAAAATAAGGTTTCACAAATATAAAAAGGAATTTTAGATATATACAAGGCTATTTACAAAGCTAACACTTGTGTTTAAAAGCACAGACTGGATGCAAGCCTCTCTTGCACTTTGAACATATGGTTCTAGACCTCCGCTTCAGGCCTCCTTTTGTACACTCCACACATCTACTCTCTCTCTTTTCTGGAAGTTTTTCAAGTACTTCCTGGCTTGTTGAAGGCAGAACTGGAGGTTTCAAGTGATTTTTAACTAATTCATTTATTACTGAATAGTTAAAAGCCCTTCTAGAAAGCTTGGGGTTGTCTTCGGTATGCTGTTCATATAGGATGAAGGAGTTTAGGAGAGCCCTGTGGAAGATGTTGAGAATCACCTTTCTATAAAATTTTCTTCCTTTTCTTTCATCCATATATGTATACAACATTTGATCATTGAGATCTACCCCTCCCATGTAGCTATCATAGCAGATTTTAATCTGTGGGTAGTCTCTTTGGTCTGACACCTTCTTTTTGCCAGAAGAAGCATCACAAAATGTTGAGAGAAACTTCACTGGAGGTTTGCTCTTCTTTTCTTTGTAAGCCAGGTCCAGTAGATTATTATTTACCATATAAAGGGATTCATCAACACCTAATTTTGCACTTGTTAAGGTTTATGAAGTCCCTTCCTATTAGTTCTTATAGTACCAGTCAAATAAGTATGACTGTCCAGTAAGTCCTTGGCTAGGTTGATGCTGGTGAAAAAGTTATCAGTTATCAAATGATAACCTTTTCCAAGTAGACTGGACTCCTGGAGCAGATTCATTGGAACATCATAGGAAAGGGACTTGATAATTGGAGATAATTTCCCTTTATATGGCTTCATTCTCAGACAATATCCAGTTTTGGATTCACAAAGCATCCACAGTTTGACTCCAAATCGACCATGGTGCTTTTGGGGCATATATTGTCTAAGACGAGTTCGGTTTTTTAGGCACACCAAGCTCTCATCAACTGTAAGATTTTGAGTAGGCTTATAATAATATATAAACTTGTTGTTCACACATGCTCTATGAGCTTCTCAAATCTTGCAGTTGAGTTGTAATCAGGATGAGAACTTGGAACCAGGTTGGAGTCATCAATCAGAGAAAAGCAGCTGTAGAGCAACTCTCCCTCTAGACATAACTTTACCAAACCAGGGCGTCTCTAAAAGTTCATTCTTGCTCCAATAGTCCCTGATTTGGTTCTTCTTCACATTGCCCATATTGAAGATGACTCCAATAAAGGCCATCATCTCATCCAAGGTAGTGTCCTTCCAGGCCAGCTTCCTAGAAAATGGAGGCAATTTGTCCCTATTGCTTGCCAATAAAGTTTGGGCACATTTATTGGTAAAAGCCACAATTTCCTTCATCAAATTCATTGTTATGAATAACAAAAAGTATTCAATAGGCCGGATAATAGAGGGGGGAAGGTGCTGTGGGCCACAAACTTCTCCAAAAGTCAATGTTTTGGATGTGGAAAATGGAGTATAAACTCTTACCCAAGGACTTGGCTGGTTTTCATCCACTTCTTCATCAGAAAATTCATCTTCAAAAGTGTCTTCAACACTTTCTTCAAACTCAGAAGACAAAGAATAAACTTCAGTGTCCTCAGAAAATGCAGAGCATTCTGAACCGGAAGCCATTTTTAAAAAATTAAAAATAAAAAAAGGAAATCGCGAAACAAAGGAGATAAAAACACAGCTAACGTGTAGAGACAAGCCCAGAAGTGAGAAGGGAGGTGATAAAAATAGCCAGCCACCACCCCCTCCCCCACGAGGGGCCCTACAAGGAAGTAACGATAGATCGGTACCCCGGCGCTCCTGGTGACGTTATAGGGTAACGATGGATCGTTACCTCGGCGCTTAAAGGGTTAATACCAATTAGGTGTTTCAATCCCCCATCACGCTAGTGTATCAACATATTTCTCATCTGATTTTTTTGGGATCAGATACTTTTGATTCATCTTCAAATGATTCATAATACACAGAAATGTATTCCTTTGTTTGAAATAACGATATTTTAGACAATTCTGATTATGAATGGGAGAATGTAACAGAAGATGATAGAAACCCACAAAACGTATCATTTTACACTCCACCAATGAAAAAACACCCAATATCATGTAAACCATTTTATAATTCTCCTCTTTTTTTACAGAGCCTTTTTTTTTTTAATAATTGAAGAAACGTTGCTGCTTATTTTTGAGTAATATTTGTTGATTAATGTTTAATTGAACAATTTCAAGCTAATAAAAAGGTATTTGTATTTAAAATAATTTTTTATATAGCATGAATATTTGAATAAGAATGAATGCAAGGTCTGTATTCACTGTAATTGCTATTTAGACACATTTTGGTGTTCAAAGGGTCAACTTTTTTGAAAGGGTAAATGCTTGGAGAGTGATTTCAAACAAGGTACTAGAAACATTTCTTCAAGGAAATTTAGTGTTACGGTATAACCTTGTTAATTCGACACTCTGCGATAATTCGATCATATTCTGATGTCCCGACCTCCGGCCTATCACATAACAAGCCTGTTATGTTTGTTGAATTAATGACAAAGGCCAGTTTAAAGGTTATATAGTGAAGAACGTGACGTAGCCGCCGCGCATGCGCGGAGGTAGTGAGGAAGTAAGCCTATCTCGAGTGGTGGCATGAGACCACGCGTATATTTTAAAAGTAAATAAACTATGTTTCCTTCTTCACTATATAACCTTTAAACTGGCCTTTGTCATTACTTCAACAAACATAACAAAGTGGCGACGAGGATTCAAGGTAAAGTGATCAATTTTTTTTTAATTGATTTTTTTTTTGGATTGTAAACAAATAATTCAAGATGGCTGCCGGTTAACTTATCCCGTTCCTGCAAGATGGCATCCAAAGCATGGACTTTGACGAATATGTTCGTTATTTCAACAACTACATGATTGCTGAGGATAAACTAAATGTGGAAGAAAACAGAAAAATTGCTATCTTCTTGAACAGTGTTGGAGCTGAAGCACAACGGCAATATTACACGTTGCCCAAGGCCAGTACTGTCACTTCCTTAAGTGAAGCTATTGATCTTCTAAGGCAGAGATATGTTGTTAAATCTCGCCCCTGGGTAATCAGGATGAAGTTTAATGATCGAAGGCAATTACAAGGCGAGACAATCGCTGACTACATATCGGCACTACGCGCGCTGGCTAAAGACTGTGCCTATGGTTCTATGGAAGACGAATTGATTCGGGATCGGTTCATTGTCGGAACCAAAATCAAGCAACTACGGGATCGGCTTCTAGTGGAGACTACGGACTTAAACCTGGATCAAATGGTGCAACTTGCTACTCAGTACGAGAAGGCCCAGGAGGACAACAAGATGTTCGATAATACGCCCGAAGGGATAAATGAGATCGCTGCTAATGATCGCCGCACTGAGCCTAATCTTCGGGAGCGCAAAAAGATCCCGACAAACTTCAAGTGTCTGCGCTGTGGAGGTAAGCATGAAGCTACAAGTCCTGATTGTCCTGCTAAGGATGTAAAGTGTCACCAGTGCCTGAAGGTAGGGCATTTTAAAAAGTATTGTTTATCTAAGTTTTCAGTTAAGAACATTACAATGGCACAATGTAACCAACCAATTCATCAGCCTTCAAAGCTTGAAATGGACTTTAATGTTAACGGTGGAACAAGTAATGTTCTTATAAAGTTCCTAGTTGACACAGGATCCTCAGTGTCATTGATTCCAGAGAGTTTGTACACCAAATACTTTGAAAACATTAAATTAAATCCAGCTTCGGTTGCACTAAAAAGCTATATGCAGCAAGCTATTGACGTACTTGGTGACCTTCCCGCTAAAATTAAGCATGGTAACACTGTTGTACATACGCTCTTACATGTTGTTAGAGCTGACTCACCTATTTTGGGATTGGAGTTATTTAATAAACTCGGGCTTTCCATAAAGGATGGAAAAGTCAACCAAATCACTGAAAGTAGCAAGATTCTTGAAACTTTACCCTTCGGAAAGGACATTGAGTACAAAAGCTTTGTTGATACGAGTGTACCGCCGGTACAACAAAAACTAAGAAGACTGCCACTAGTCCTTTTAGATGAAGTACACAAGGAAATTCAACGCCTGGTGAAAATGGACATCAATGAATCCATTGTTACATCTAAATGGATTTCACCCATTGTGGTCTCCAAAAAGAAAGATGCTCAATAAGGCTTTGCGTTGACCTAAGAGAACCTAACAAGGCTGTGATATTGGATGCCTACCCAATTCCACTAATTGAGGACATACTATCATCCTTGCACGGTTGTATAGTTTTTACTAACTTGGATCTATCCCAGGCATACCACCAGATAAGACTTCACCCTGATAGCAGGTACCTCACTGCTATTATTACTCATATGGGGATTTACCAGTTTAAAAGGTTGTCCTATGGCCTGAGCTCAGCACCAGGTGCTTTTCAAAGATATTTAAGTGAACTTCTGATGGACATTAAAGGTGTAAGTTGTTACCTCGATGATATAATAATTGGGGGTAGCAGTATGGAAGACCATGATAAAAAGTTAAATCAAGTTCTGTCTAGACTTAGAGAAGTCAACCTTAGGCTAAATGATGCAAAGTCAATTTACAGGCAGAAGTCCTTAAAATTTTTAGGGCACATAATTGATGATAATGGAGTTCATCTGGATGAGGAGTTGATGAAACCTCTCTTAGATGCCCCTCCTCCCAAAGATAAGTCAGGTCTTAGATCCTTAATCGGAATGATAAACTGGTTCCAGAAATACATCCCTAACAAAAGTACAATTATGGAACCTCTAAAAAAGTTGCTTAAGAAAAGTGTTCTGTTTAAGTGGAGAGGAGAACATGCAAAAGCTTTGCAAGCAGTAAAGGACTCTCTTAAAAAGGGACAAGTACTTGCCCTATTTTGTCCAAAATTGCCTACGGTCATTACAACTGATGCATCTCATAGCGGCATAGGATGCGTAGTCTCACAGCTGTCAGAAAAGGGAGAGGAGCGCATTGTGGCGTGTGCCTCAAGAACACTTTCTGATGCTGAGAGGAAATACTCAATCGTTGAAAAAGAAGCCCTCGCTTGTGTGTGGGCTTGTGAAAAGTTTAGAAGATGGGTCTGGGGTCTGAAGTTCACTTTGAGAACAGACCAATCCTCTCTGACGACATTGCTTACAACTAAAGGCAACAATAGAGCAGGACTGAGAATTGCAAGATGGTCTGCAAGGCTCATGAACTTTGATTACAACATCGAATACAAAAAGGGAAGAGATAACGTATTACCTGATTATCTCTCCAGATCATCGCTATCATCCCATGAGGACTATGATGGTGAAGTTGAACTAATTGCATCGATCAATCAGGACATGTTGGCTATCAGTGAAGAGGAATTCCTGAGAGAATGTTCACTGTGCCCTGAAATTATTGCCTTAAAAGAGCAACTGATGAAACCATGGAGTAATAATGAATCTTCACAATTAAATAAGTACTTCAGATTAAGAAAGGATCTTTCAGTTCAGGAGGACCTGATCTTGAATGAAAAAGGAAAAATTCTAGTGCCAGTATCTCTCCGAAATAAATTGCTATCCTTTGCTCATAAAGCTCATCAAGAAATGGTCAGAACTAAGCAAAGGTTAAGAGAAAGCTATTGGTGGCCCTAGATGGATAAAGACGTGGAAGACTTGGTAACCAATTGCTGGGTATGTAAGAACCACGACAAGAGACTAAAGTCTATTCGAGTCCCCATAACTCCTGTTGAAAGGCCAGCAAATCCCTGGATTAAACTTGGCCTGGATATAGTTGGACCCTTCATTGACTTCGATATTGGATTCAGGTTTGCTATAACTCTAATTGACTACAGATCTAAATGGCCCGAAGTCTTCTGTACAAACAAGACTACCTCTAAGTGATAATAAACTTTTTGGAAGATGTTTTCTCTATAGAGGGATTTCCACGTGAGATTGTCACCGACAATGGAACACCCTTTATCTCCGAGGAGTTTGAAGACTTCCTGCGGAGCAATGGCATTAAGCATATACGGACTGCTAACTACCACCCAGCTTGCAACGGAGAAGTGGAAAACTTCAGTAAAACTCTAAAGTCAACGGTCCTGACAGCACACCTACAGCATACAGAGGTTAAAAGAACGATACAACTGTTCTTGAGAGAATACAGATCTACACCGCACACCGTCACGAAGCAAACACCTTCAGCAGTGCTCTATGGAAGAACTTTGGTGCACGTGTTCGATAAGGAAGTTAAAACAAAACCACCTGAGGAAGCTTGCCATCAGGAAGACAAGAGCGACAGTGAATGTAGAAGCTGTAGTCCTAAACTACAAGTTGGAGATCAGGTAAAAGTCCAAGCGGGTGATCCCTTCATGAAAGGACGTTCCAAGTTGAGGGGCCCGTTCACCATAACCAAACAACTGCGACCATTTACATTTGTGCTATCTGATGGTAAAGTGTGGAATGCCCGCAGACTGAGACTGTACCAGAAGTGTGCCGGGACCTACACCCGTCCTGACATCCGACATGAACTGGGAATACATCCTGCCCTACATTTGGATGACCACGCCAGCCAGGAGGAGTCTACCCCACCTCCTGACAGTTCTCCCATCGCTTCGCGACTACGGTCCAAGTGTTACAGGAAAGGGGGAAAATGTGATGTCGTGACGTCACCGGACATGACGTCACGACATCACAAAGCCTTAATTCGACAATATGACACTTCCGATAGTTCGCCCATTTTAAAATTCGAATTTCGACAGTTGAATGTATTTTTACATACAACTTTACAGCTAAAAAGGTATTACAGCGATGATCGGCGGGCGCAGTAGGATCGTGCCTGCGTACTTTTGGTTAGTTTAAGTTTCACTTTGCATTTCCATTGCGCAATGACGCGAGTGTCATAGTGTTTTGTTTTTTTTTTACCCAGGAAATCAGGCATTGTGCACTAATTGATAATATTATTTTATTTTTAATTTTCAGCATTGAAATATTTTAGTTATTTTAAAATTTACAAATAATTACTATTTAAATAAATAAATCTTTATAAAATGTAGCCAAAATGATTATGATATATTTTTATTTCAACATTCCATTTCCATGTTATTCCAAAGATTTAAATACAAAATCAATAACACCTGCAGCAGCAGTGGATGGCTTTAATACATCAAAATCTCTTTGTTATTTAAAAGACATTTTAGAGGAAGAAATAAATGCATGTCTTTTAAAAATTAACCATCTGGAATACATCCTGAAAAGAATTACAGAGCAAAAACAGACATCTATAAAGGAATTTTTAAAAGATCATGATTCTTTTTAAATAATATTTTTAAATTTTATTTTCCATATTTATTTTCTTTCAACTGCTCTTCTTCAATTAGAATAAAATATTATTTGTAATTATTTATGTTTCAAAAATATGTATTAATGCTATTTTGTCCTTGATACTAAAAGTTAATCATGAAAATAAAAAAATAATACAAAAAAGGACACACACAATGGTTTCAATTAATATGATCAATTTATATTACATAGCAATTAAAAATAATAATTATTTAGCGAGTTAGATGATTAGCTAATCATCTAACCTTAATTCAACACTCCCTTTAATTCAACCGAAAGCTCTGATCTCTTGGGGTGTTGAATTAAGGAGGTTCAACTGTAAATCTTTATAAAATGTAGTCACAATGATTATGATAACATTTTATTTCAACATTCCATTTCCATGTTATTCCAAAGATTTAAATACAAAATCAATAACACCTGCAGCAGCAGTGGATGGCTTTAATACAATAAAATATTTTTGTTATTTAAAAGACATTTCAGAGGAAGAAAGACATGCATGTCTTTTAAAAATAGACCATTTGGAATACATCCTGAAAATAATTTCAGAACAAAAACAGACATATATAAAGGAATTTTTTAAAAGATCATGATTCTTTTCAAATGATATTTTTAAATTTTATTTTCCATATTTATTTTCTTTCAACTGCTCTTCTTCAATTAGAATAAAATATTATTTGTTATTTTTCATGTTTCAAAAATATGTATTAATGCTATTTTGTCCCTGTTACTAAAAGTTAATCATGAAAATAAAAAAATAATTACAAAAAAGTACACACACAATGGTTTCAATTAATATCATTAATTTATATTACAAAGCTATTTTCAAAACATATTATTTTAGAAATTTAGATGATTAGCTAATCATCTAACTTTAATTCAAGACTTCCTTTAATTCAACCGAAAGCTCTGATCCCTTGGGGTGTTGAATTAACGAGGGTCGAGTGTATGTGGTATGATAAGGATGTTCTAAAAGACTCATATCTTTTAATATATAATTAATAAAGCTTTGCTTTGGATTTGTCCTAATTTCTAAATTATACATAGAGGTACACATATGCTAATGATAAGAAGAACATATTATCAAATGACTTCTGTTGATATTCAGCATTAATGTAAGGAAATAGGTCAATTTAGGGAATTAAAACAAAGTGACCATTATTAAGTGGCTGCCTTTTCCTGTGTGCATGGCTGTCCTTTAATTATACAGTCGAAAAGTTTTGAAAATTAAAGAAAAAATTGCCAAACCGTGGCTACAGTAAAGCTCTGTCCCATTGGGGTTCACTATAGCCACGGTTTGGCTTTTTTTTTTTTTACTTTTCAAAATGTTTAGACCTTATAATTAATGGACAGCCATACACACATGGAGAGGCTGCCTCTTGATAGTGGTCACTTTGTTTTATTTCTCTTAATTTACCAATTTCCTTTCATTAATACTGAATAATAAAAAAAAAATATATTTGATAATATGTTCTTCTTATCATTAGAATACATGTACCTTTATGTCTAATATAAAAATCAAGACAAATCCTAGGCAAAATTTGATTAATTATATATTCAAAGATATAAAATGATTTTAATGCATCTTTATGATATTATATAATACAATGTTTACTTGAAAAAATGGCTCTAATATCTTGTTGCTTCAAAGCATTCTTCAAGTATTGCACCTTTCAAATAAGTTAGCCTTCTATTTTATCTCTGTGTTGTTTCACTTTGAAAAGTTTTGAAAATGGCCTTTTTTTTTTCAGTAATAAAGATTTTGAGTCAAAAGGCGATCCATTAATTAAGATTATATAAAAGGGCGTACCTGGATCTGTAAAGAAAAAAAAAAATTTTTATATAATAAAGATTTTGTTTTTAGAATGCCTTTGTCTCCTTCATTTTGGAAGCTTTTCACATTTTTTCTACTTCAAATTTGATTGATGCAAAAATATTCTATTTAATAAAAAGTATAATGTGTAAAAATTTATACAACATGCAGCAAAAATAGAATGCAAATGAAAACAATGACACTAAATTTATTGATAAAGCACAATTTGGATTATAGATTATAATAAAAGAAAACAAGACCTAATCCAAATAATTTATTAGTGTGTGACGTTTCAGCAACAACATTGTCACCATCATCAGACAAAAGAATTGTCTGATGATGGTGACAATGTTGTTGCTGAAACGTCACACACTAATAAATTATTTGGATTAGGTCTTGTTTTCTTTTACTAAATTTATTGTTTTAAAATCGCGATCAGCATGCTGAAACATGCTCAAAATTTTGTTGTTTTAAGATTTTTCAAAATTTCAAGTTTGTTATAAGCCTAGTATTTTAAATAGATTTTTAGAACTCTGCCCTTGCCGGTCCCAAGCCCAGATGAAAAAGGAGGAGGGGGAGCAGTAACAAGCTCACTAAAAAACCTGGGCTCAGCTGGCCCGGCTGATAGTACCCTGTTAGGGCTCCTAATCCAGGGATACAGGTTGAGCAGCATTTGTACTCCTAATGTTAGGAGCGGCTGCACATGGCGTCTGTTCCTCATGTCAGAGGCGGCCATTTATTTTGGAGCTAAGTCGGCCTGCCACTGAGTAGTGCTCCCAGTCTTAATGACAAAGGCAGACGCATTATACTTCACCCAGTGTGGAGATAAGAAAGAAGAAGAAGAATAAATAGATTTTATTATTTTGAGACCTAAAATAGGTTCATTATAGAGGTAGTTCATTATTTAAAAAATCACAAAGTTTGTTATAATGATGATTTTTTGAATGGAACGGAATTGGGAATCGCCTTAGGTTCACTATAACCGGACTATACTACACTATACTTAGACGACTTACCTACCACCTTGACACAAGAAATCTCTTACCAGAGGAACAATATGGATTTAGGAAAGGACATGGGACAATAGGTACAAAAGATAAAAGATGCACAAAACAGAAAACCAACTAACCACACCATAGCTGCTTTTTTAGACCTTACACAAGCTTTTGATAAAGAGTATGGAAAAACAAGTTAATTGCAAAATTATCCAAGCATTTCAAAATTGATGGAAAAGCTATCACTTGGATAAATGATTTCCTTAAAAATAGATACATCAGGGTCAAATATATTTCAGGAAGAGAGTGGGGAGCCGATGCAACCACACTAAAATTAACTTACACATCTCTAATTAGACCTATCCTGGAATATGGATATCAAATCTATGGTACAGCCTCTGAAACAAATCTAAAATCACTGGAAAGGATACAACTAAGTGCAGCTAGAATTATTACAGGTCTTCGAAATACCTGCCCTAACGATATTGTACTTTACGAGGCAGACATTATGCCCTTAAAGGATAGAAGAAGCTACAATCTGCCAAAATATATAAACAAAATCAAGAGTTATGGAAACAAACATAGAACTTCCAATTACATACTTAATTGGGAATCCAATCTAAGACTCAAAAAAGAAGGCCCTCTCCACCTGGCCAAAAGAAATGGATTTTTAAAATATAAAGTAGAAAAAAATTATTTAGCAGAAAAAAATTCTCCATGCGAACCACTTCAAAATGTTATTTTTAATGCCTCTTTAAATGAACCCACCAACAAACAATGCCAAAATCCAGAATACTTAAAACAATTATCATTAGAAATAATTAATATAACATTCCTAAAAATGCAACAACTATTTATACCGATGGTAGCAGAGACGAGCTAGGACACACTGGCAGTGGCTGTCTCATCAAAACCACAAATGGCATTGAGAAAATGAACAGAAGAAACCCAGATTTTTGCTCAGTCTTCAGATCAGAACATATAGCCATCTATGAAGCCTTAAAATCCATCAGAAATACTAATTATCAAGATATCTGGATTCTTACTGATAGTAGAAGTGCCATACAACACTTGAGTCACACAGGGGAACTTAGAGACAAAGTAAGCAGGAACATAATTGGCTATCTCCAAAAACTCTCAAAAACCTCAAAAATTCACCTTCAATGGATGCCCTCACATGTTGGAATTGAAGGCAATGAAGCTGCTGATGTGCTAGCGAAAAAAGGCACAAAAGAACCCTTGCCACAGAAAAATAAACTTACTTTTAAAGAAATAGAAACAGTAGCCAAAACAAAAATAAACAAGAACTGGAGGATCCCACCTAAGCACAGTTGATACAGTGGAGTGAACCCAGGAGGAGCTCTGAACATCAGAAATAGACAGCATCAAACAACACTAACAAGATTTAGAACAGGCCATCTCAAGCCATTGAAGATAGAAAATAATAACAAAATCTACCCCACTTGCCCAAAATGTAGCTTGGCACCTGCAGCTCCAGAACACATTTTGACTTGCATTAGATGCACTAAACAGGACCTTTGGGAGAGGCCGCTGCTCATCATATAACAGCTCGAGGAGCATGAAATCGTGGAAATCGTGTAATCTTTACACAAGGGGATAAGAAACAACAACTATAAGCGGGGTTCGTATTAGCGGGGTTTTACTGTATATATATGGTAATTTAAACCAACAACCCTATATTGTATACTACTTATAACAAGATTGTCATGTTGTATATAGAAACACATCTATAAATAATTATACGCATGATTGACATGTGTCATTGTGTTGAGGTTCATTCTATATTTTTAATCTATGTGTTTATTATTCTGTTTATATTGTTTTAATTTAATTTGACCACGGACGTCTGGTCACGTGTGTATTTAGAGATGTATAAATTGTGATGGAAAATAATGTAGTAGTCACCAGTTAGTAGTGTCAGTCTCATCCTTGTGAGTTGGTAAAAGTACTCCCGTGTGCGAGGTACCGCATCCTCCAAAGAACAGAGCCTCCCTCATCCTTAGGTCGCCGGCAGTCGGATCTTCCCTCAGAGTAAACAAAGAATACAGTCCTCTAAAGACGGTGGAGTGAGGTATAACGGGTTAGTGCCTTTCAAGTGGAACACCTCCTCCACCCAAGGTTAAACATTATTATTGGTCCTGATCGAGCAGGATTTCAAAGAAGCTAAGAAAATTAGGGAAGAAAAAAAATAATTCTAAAGATAGAAAATTTGCATGCTTTTCTGAAGAAATTAAAAAAAATTGGTTGATAGTTAAAAAGTAAATTTGCAAATTTATTTAACCAAGTGAAACATTTTTAAGAATTCAAAATGAAAAAGAACACAGGTCTACAAAAAAACCTTTTTTTTTTCGCACAAGAGAACCTGATGGAGTTTCTAGTGTAACATTTCATGCTGGACTCAAAAATCTAATCAGAAATTTCCCATCACCCATGGTTTTTGCCTGATGGTCTTTTTTTAGTATTGGGATAAATACAGTAATAAATGCAACCAATGTTACGTAAGCATTTTTAAAGTTACATCATTAACTAAGCTAGTGCTTTTTTTTTGACAAGAAGAGTTGGTATGTGGAGCCAAAAGCTTTATTTTATTTGTTATTAATTAAATTTTACTCTTTAAGAATAATATATTAATTTAAATAACAAATTATTGAAATTATAATTGAATATATATAATTTATTATTATACAATATTATAATCTGTTTTGCTTTCAACTAAAAAATAACGACAAGCTCTGTAATGCTATTTGCTCATTAACAGTTTTAATATATATATTTAAATTGAACCTAACGATTTGTTTAATAGATTCGCAACAGAAGTTGCAGGTAAATTTGAAGTGATTAATTTATTCTTCTCTATCGATTTGCTTTTATAAATCGTGTGCACTAGACTGTGTCAATATGCCGAGGCATTGCATTAATATTCCTGATATTTTCTGTTATATTTGTGGGTATTAACTTTCAAAGTTCAAAGGCGAAACTTTACATCGCTCATCAAAAAGTGCTTTGAACTTTATTTTGGCTTTAAGGTCGATGACCAAGATAAGACTTGGGCTCCTCACCATTGTTGTGTAATTTGTGTTCGACATCATACAGGGTGGATTAAAGGTGAACGTCATATGCCTTTTGCGGTTCCAATGATATGAAGGGAACCTAAAGACCATTCTTCAGACTGTCATTTTTGTTTGACAAAGACTACAGTTATTACATCCAAATCAAGACATACAGTTGAATATCCAGATTTGCCTTCTGCTATGAGACCGGTTCCTCATAGTGATATTTTACCTGTTCCACAGCCTCCTGAATATGTAATATTTAGTGACGATGATTCAGATAGACGAGAGCAACAGTGGGATGACACAAATTTTGAAGCAGGTGCTTTATCTGAACCTCATTTATTAACCCAAGGAGATTTGAACGACCTCGTACCTATTTAGATTTATCCAAAAAACAGTGAACTTTTAGGCTCTAGGTTAAAAGGCTGGAATCTGCTGCATAAAGGCACAAAAGTATATGTAGTATTCTGTGTTTTAAAATATATAATAGATCATCATCATAAACAATAATAATATGATGTATAATGTAAACAACGTGTTGATGTAAAAATATAAATATAAAGTGTAATAAATAATTTGTAATATAATTTCATCTGGTGAGTAATGTTTAATTAAATAATAACTATACAACATAAATTGGCGACGAGAATTTGAAAATATAATTGTAGCCCTAAAAAAAAAAAAAAAACAAGTATGGCAGCCAACCTAACGCCACCTTTACCCATGAATATGAATGCTAGCAATTTATTTGCGGAATATAAGCAATGGATGGAATCCTATGCCATTTTTGAAATAGCATCTGGAATTTCAAAAAAATCGGATGAAATTAAGAGAGCAACTCTATTGCATTGTTTAGGGCCAAGTGTACAGCGTATATTTTTCAACTTGCCAGATGAAAAGGAAAATTATGAACAAACTAAAATGGCTTTAGATAAATATTTCACACCTCATAAAAATGTGGTCACTGAGAGATTTAAATTTAGACAAAGAGTCCAGAAAGATGATGAATCGATCGACAACTACCTAATTTCTTTAAGAGAGCTTTCTAAATCTTGTGAATTTGGGAATTTAGAAGCTGATATGATAAGAGACCAAATAATTGAAAAATGTAACAACAAAAAACTTAAAGAAAAATTGTTGCAACAAGAAAATTTGACACTGTCAAAAACCATTGATATTGCTAGAATGTTAGAAATTTCTAGAAAAGAAATTAGACTTCTTGAACCTCAAAATGATCAAACACTAAATAGAGTTCAAAATAAACCTAAAAAGCACTATAATGCTAATAATTTCAACAAAGGTAGATTCACTAATGAAGGTACCCCATCATTTTCAGGTGCCTCAAAGCCTAAATGTTATCGCTGTGGATTAGATACACATTCAGCACAAGAATGTGGTGCTAAAAAAATGACTTGTTCATATTGCAATAAATTAGTACATCTTTTTAGAGCTTGCAGGAACCGCCCAAATCAAAATAATAATAGAAACCACAAAAATTTCAATCAAACTAAAGTTAATACCATACAAGAAGAAAATAAGACTGAAGTAGGTGAAAGTTCAGATGAATATACCTACTATACAGGTGCTGAAAATAAAGAAAAAGTGCAAATAGATGGTAGTGAAATAAATATGATAATTGATACAGGGAGTGATAAAACTTTCATAAGCTATAATAAGATTCTTGAATTATATGGCCATAAAATTATGCCAAAATTACATGACACCACCCGAACCTTTTTTGCCTATGGTCAAGATAGACCTCTTCCATGATATGGTTATTTCAATGCTGTGATTTCTTGGAAAGAAAATTCAGTTTCAGAAGAAATTTATGTGATTGATAAAAAAGTTGAATCTTTGTTGGGAGGCAAGGCTAGTTTTGAACTAGGTATAATTAAAAGGGTAAATCATGTAAATGAATCAATGTCTACTAATATAGAAACTCTTGTTCAAGAACATGAACATCTTTTCCATGGACTTGGAACTATAAAAGGCTATAGTCATAAAGTGACATTGAAAGACAACTATAGGCCCATTGCCCAGAGATGCCGTCTTATACCTTATGCAATGGTAGAAGCAGTAAATCAAGAGCTTGATAAGATGCTAGAGAATGGAATCATTGAAGAAGTGCATCAAGGTTCTGAATGGGTTTCTAACATAATAGTTGTTCCAAAAAGGGATAGTGAGGAAATTAGACTATGCATAGACCTTCGGGAAGTGAATAAAGCAATATTGAGAGAAAGACATCCAATTCCTACAGTTGACAATATGTTACATGCCCTTGAAGGTGCTAAAGTATTTGCAAAGCTGGATGCAAAAAAAGGGTTTTGGCAGGTTGACTTAGACCCTCAATCAAGACCCCTTACAGCTTTCATCACGCACCGTGGTTGTTACAGATTTTGTAAAGTTCCTTTTGGTCTATCAAGTGCTCCAGAGGCATATCAGAAAGGAATGGATTCAATTTTGCTTGATTTGAAAGGTGTAATTTGTTACTTGGACGATGTCGTTGTTTACGCCAAAGATAGACAAGAACTAGAAGAAAGGCTTAGAAAAGTCTTACAAAGATTTGATAAAGTAGGCATTAGGCTCAACAGGAATAAGTGCAAATTTGCCATGGAAGTATTGGATATTTTAGGTCACATTGTTAGTAGTGAAGGTATTAAACCTGATAATAGGAAAATAGAAGCAGTCTTAAATTTTCCAATACCAAAAAAATATTGAGATGTTAAGGTCATTCTTAGGAACTTGTAGGTTTTTAAGAAAATTCATACCTAATTTTTCTAAATTGGCAGAACCTCTAAATAATTTGACTAGAAAAAATGTTAGGTGGAATTGGGATTTGAAAACAAATAAAGCATTTCAGGATCTTAAAGAGTCACTAACAAAAGAGCCATGCTTGGCATATTACAACTTGAACTCACCAACTGAATTAATCACAGATGAAAGCCCTATTGGTCTTGGAGCAGTATTAATACAAACACAACAAAATGGCATTAAAAGACCCATTGCATATGCCAGCAGATCCTTAACTGATACTGAAAAAAGATATTCACAAATAGAAAAAGAGACATTGGGATGTGTATGGGCAATTGAACATTTTAACACCTATATTTGGGGAAGGAAATTTGTGTTAAAAACAGATCACAAACCTCTAATCTATATGCTGAATCCTAAAAATGGAGCTGTTTTGCCTCCAAGAATTCAAAGATTGAGTTGGAGATTACAACCATATGACTTTGAAATTGAATTCATTCAAGGAAAGCAAAATATTGCAGATATATTTTCAAGACAACCTCTTTCTAACACAAGTGATGAAAAATGGCTGGAGGACTATGTTCATAAAGTCTTATCCATCACTTCTGAAGAGCTTCAAGCACTGTCTTTGAAAGAGATAAAAGTTTGTACAGAGCAAGATCCTTTGTTTCAAAAACTGAAAGATAGGGTTCAAAAGGGAGTTTGGCCATATCCTTTGAATGAAGAATTCAAATGTTTTTATAAGTTTAAAGATGAACTCTCAATTTTTGATAATCTTATCTTAAAAGGAAGTAGAATTTTGCTACCTTCAAAACTAATAAAGAGTCTTGAGAATTGCACATGAAAAACATCAAGGAATGACAAGAACCAAACAACTGTTAAGAGAAAAATATTTTTGGATAAACATGGACTTTGACATTGAAAATTTGATTAGAAACTGTCAAATTTGTGTAAGGAATCAACCATTGATAAATGATCAACCATTGCAAATAGTTCCGTTACCATCAAAACCTTGGATGAAACTTGGAATTGACATAGTTGGTCCAATTGGCCATCATTATGTTTTAACAGTGATCGACTACTATTCTTCATATCCTGAAGCAATGATAATAGAAGACATTTCCAGCAAGACAATTATTAAAAAATTGATGGAGATTTTTGCAAGACATGGTTATCCACATGAAGTTGTGTCGTTCCCGATTTTTAGACCTACGAGAACGGAGCATGTAAGGAGTGACTTAGTAAAAAAAAATTCCTTATTGAAATCTGCAAGTGTAACATTTTGACAACAACGTCGCTTCCATCTTTGGAATAGCGTGTGACATAGAAATAGACAAATATATATATAGGACTTAAACAGCTAAGGTTATACTTTATAAGATAGAATATCAGATAGTATACATAGGGTACAGAGAGGATCTGAGGACCTCACAACTCTAAGTGAAAACATTCTTCCATACAAGGCGTGGGAAGGACCCCCCAAAGGAGGCCCAGCGTCAGGGGGGCCCGTTGACAGGTCCTTCCTGGAATGTGTATAGAGTCGGGTGTCTCGGGAACTAACGAAGTCTCAGGAATGTGGGAGTCCATTCTCCCCCGCCCTCCTTCTTCTTCCATGAAAGAGAAAAATGGCGGCCCCTTCTCCCTGCCTCCCTCGTTGTCCCAACCATTCCTTTAAGAGATTCACCTTCTGGCGATTTAGCAACCCACTGAAGACGCTGGGAGCTATTTCATAGTGGAAAATTATAGCAACAGGTCTCTATAATTTCTACAGATCAACTGTAAATAGATTCATATTAAGGCATTTATAACCCAAATAAAACAAACAATAGTCAAACATACAAATCTGTTTGTGTCATATCGTACCCTCCTAACAGCGTAACAATTGCCCGAGGAATCAGGAAATATGGTATAAAGACATATTATGAAAGCACACCCAATATAGGCGCAATAGTCAGAAATCCCATAACAAAAGAAAACAATAGCCATAACTCACCAATATACAACAGTTAAGCAATATACCTAATGGAATGCAACCAATGCAATAGTATGTACATAGGCGAAACCGGCAAACAAGTAATAGATAGAATGAATGAGCACACCAGATTCACAAATGGAAATGATAGCAATTAAACGTGCGCTTCCTCATATTTAATACAGTAACTCTTGTTTCATAACTCTGTTCCATAGCTAATTCAAATTTCATAAGTTAAATTATTATATAGTAGTTTTTACCTTAGTTTAGAAATACGTAAAAATAGTCTGGATGCTATTGAAGTATGATAAGTTGAAGTCAGTATCTCAAATTAGATGTCATGAAGTACCAGGTTCAGAGATTATTGGTAGAAGATCTGATTAAACATGCAGGTATCTTTTAATCCCGATTTTTTTTTATAATAAAGATTCAACAGTGAGTTTAGGACAGATGTATAAAGAGATTCCCCATTAAACTAAGGGCCCACGTGTACTTGGGAAGAAAAGGAGGGAAATATTGAATTATCCTCGTTCCTACATTAAATTAAAATGGTCTATGAAATAATGGTCGACTCTGCCATCAAAACAGACGCTGGAATTGATCGTCAACTATTGTCCGCCTCTTCAGACCTACGGACTCGGGCCCGTGACACGCCCTTTTGTGTCACGTTCTTTGAGATCATCCAACGACTTTAGGGGATCCCAGATAAGGATGAACATGTTATTATTAGAAACTGAGATCCTGAATATATATATAACCAATTAACATTTCTATTGAAGTATAATAAGTGGAAATCAATATTTCAAATTAGATATCATGAAGTACCAGATTCAGATTTTATTGGTAGAAAATCTGATTATACATGCAGGTATCCATTAATCCTGATTTTTATAATAAAGATTCAACAAAATGCGATAAGTAAGTTACCATCTGGATATATGGGAAGGACTCTATTTATAAAGATTACACCAGAATCAAAAACAAGCAAACTATAGACTTATACTATTGACATTAATAATCATAATGTATCTAAAACAAAGGTCTTCAATAAAATCATAAAGAGAACAACCTAATGAGTTTAAGGCAACATGGGTCTTATTAATTTTAAATCAACGAACAATATAATGGTAGACATGATGGGACATACTGAAACACAGACACTCGCGACAGTGTACATGGCCGGCAATTTATGGGAGACTTGATTATTAGCAACATTCCATTCAAATAGGTAAGAAACATACAACATTTCATTTAAACAGTGGGAGTAGCACCATAAAGCAAAAGAATGGAGTATGTATGAGAGGGAACAAGGAAATTTCTCCATATATTTTGTATTAGATATTTATTCTGATTAGGCGAGATTTTGTTGGGGACATCTATACTAGCGAGACAAGCTATTTACATAATGATCTAAGTAGAGGTGACTTAAGGTTACAAATTTGTTCTTATAACGGGGGGGAAGGCATAGATCTCCATCTATTCTA